>VOQK01014143.1:15573-28518 GCA_015052645.1 Benitochromis conjunctus
AATTAATTCCATAACAAACTGATTCGTTCTGAAGCTAACACTATGCATTTGGTCTTTTACCACTCCCCCCACAAAAAAACAAAGCCAGCACAGCTCACGATATCGGGATATCGAGCAGTTGTGTGTGTCATAGTCAAAGCTGTTCAAAGCTAATGCGTTCTCTGATAAGTGTAAATGTAATGGTGCTTAGGAAAAACAAATCAAAACACTGATGTTTTACACTAAAAGAAAAAAAAAGATGGGAGTGTAGTAAGATGAAAGGCAAGCAGTCTGAAGATGTAGGGAGAGGACTAGACGCACAGTCCAACTTTCACCGGTTGATAAGCTGCTGGCCTGGCGCCAAAATCCCCATCCCCACACCCCTCAAACACACACATACTCACACACACGTGTTCAAAGTCCCCACCCAGTGGTGAGCGCTGACCCCCACCACCAACACACACACACACACACATACACGCATGGCGTCTCCAGCTCGCTATCCCTCTTCATTAGTGTCCCAGAACGAGATGCTTGTCATGTAATTAACAGAGGTTTTCTGAATGCCTGCGTAACGCACGCTCTCATTAGGAAAGCAAAAAAAAAAGGCTGGAGCGAGAGAGGAGAGGTGGAGAGGCAGGCCTGGGAGGCACGTAGAGGGAGAGCAATCAGGGGAGACAGATGGGGAGAGAGACAGACAGAAGGACAGGGAGAGAAAAAATAATGTGTTTAGAGCAGCAAGAAAAACAGTGACTTACATGTCGAGGGGCAAGGTTTCTGACTTTAAGCGTGCCAGCTAGGGACACAACGGACAATTACTGGGGTCTGGACTAAATTATAACGGCTTACCTCAGTCAACTGTTATTCTCGTTAATATTCATAAACCCCGCTAGAAGACGTTTAAGCCAAGCCCTCCACGGTTTTCTATCAGGGTCATTGTATTTAAACGTGATGTAAAACGAGATAGATAAGTCAAGTATGAATATTGAGTATAAGTGTAAAGGAAAAGTTACCTTAGCTGTGGAAAAACATGTAATTGTGCTTATGTTTGAATGACTATCGACCCTGATGACCTGTCCTCGGTCTCTATGACAGCTGAGCCCCCTTATTAGTCAAAAGACACAGATGAATACACGGATATGTTTGCATGTAAACTCATCTATAAAGTGCTTTATATTTCCCAGCACCTAACATTTAGCAGAAGACTGCAGAAAGGCAAGTGATCCTCAAGTCTAAAGTATAAAATGTTATGATTGTTGTTGAAGCCATGCCAAAAGTGTACCTGTGTCATCCAGAACATTTTTTCTCATGTATGCTCGATATGGCACCACTAGCATCACATTGGTGTATACTGCACCTGTGTGACCTGAGTTTTCTTCATTTGACACAGGTGGAGCCAGCTTAGAGGCCTACTGTATACTCTTAGGGTGGCATCACAGTACTAAAGCAACAATGTAGCTCATGGAAGGCTAGGTCCTCGAATTTGGAATAAGGCAAACACACAATACAATTTACTAATCCTTAACTGGATTAGAGCAACATCTTTTGGCATGTGCACAAAAGCATCTGATGTAACACTTCTTTAAGTGTCCAGCACACTTAAAATGTAGTGATCAGATGAAGGCTCATGGAGATGTCCAGTATGGTGTTCCATGAAAGATTTCCTTCACTTCTATTCCTCTGAGGAGAGCTGTGCATGAGGATAACGATAAGGAAGCCATGTGGGTGCCCTGATAGCATCACACAGCTGATGAGAGAAACACTGTTTTTACAGACATTTGTGTCATGTAATAAATGATATTTAAGACAACATAGGTAAGGGTGGGACTAATAAAACACATATTCATCCTCTTTTAGCCTTATTCAATGTTACAATTCAAAGCCTTTTGAAAAAGAGTTTGTCTATCTTGAAGAAGGATTTTAATCTAAGTCCTCAGTAAGAGAGGTAAACCCCACTTAGGTGACCAGAAAGCACAGGCTGGTTTTGTGAGCGCTTAACTGCAGCACAAGCAACAAAGTCTTTCTCCAAAGCCTTTGTGACAATATTATATAGCATTATAGTGTTCAACATAATTCCAAGGAACTAGGTCCTTATCCACCAACATCTCAAGATAGGTCAGGTGGAGAGGGCACAACGTAAAGTCAAAGTGGACCGTTTAGCTGCTTAACAGGATGTTGTATTAGGATGAAGTAAAGCTCTTTTCTCTTGGATAGTAAGTACCAGTTCCCAGTAGCAGCCCTGACTTTACATGCATTCATGTTCAGGGGCCAGGTCCATCTCTTGTCTCATCACTGTGGGGTTAGCAAATTGCACAGCAGAGTTGTGCTTCTTTGCTAACAGAGCTGCCAGGCTCCCACTCCAGAAGCTGCATCACCATTCTAAATACCAATAAGAGGCAAGGAATTAGCAAAACATCAGCAAAGACGATTGCAGCCTGCTAAACAAAGCAGCGGAGCATCATTGCACATGGTCATGGAGACCCATAACCAGCAGTCTGTCGTGAGGCAAATGTTAAAATTTGCTCTCATATTTCATTAATTGTGCCTGGGACTCGGGGCGCTGTGCTGAACATAAATGAAGGAAAGGAACCGTTTGTGAGACCTGAGGAAGGTCTGTGAAGTATTTTTAGCAGCTATGTTCACTGGTGCCATGATTTTGTCTCTTCATACTACAACAGTTGAATGTAAAGTGTATTGATGCCAATTGCAATTACAGTTATTAAACGTATGCGTCTGTGAGATAAAAAAAAGGGGTTTGAGTATCCTTTTGAATGTAGACTCAGTTATAACTGACCTCAGGTCAGCAGACAGCTTATTTCAAAGAACAGGACCAGAGTAACTAAACACACCCTCACACACTTAGATCTATTTCTGGGAACAGTTAAAGATTTGCACCTGATAGCCCGAGAGGCTTATACACTGAACCATTCAGAGATGTACTGAAGGGCCAAATCACTGAGACCTTTACTGACTAATCAAAGGATTTTAAAGGTAATTCTTTATTGAACTGGTAGCTAATGAAATGTCCCTAGTACTAGGGTAATATGTTGAAATTTCCATGTATGAGTGACTCTGCTTCATTCTAAATATGCTGAAATTGGATAATCCTGAAAACAGGCAATCCATGGACCAGGGGTCAGGCTGAGAACACAATTTTCAAACTTTTGGCATGTATTTTTCTAAGTGATAGAAAGCTGTTCTGGCGACTTTATTAATATGATCATCAAAACAAAAATCACCTTCCATGCTTCCTGACTTGCTCACTGTGTTAGAAATAATTATGATATATATGAACAAATATTCCTGTCTTGGCTTTGTCCAGGTCTAAAACATTTCTAGTCACCCGGCAGTTAGTGTCATCAGTGGAGCTTATTAAGTTGTGAACAGATCTTGAGAGCAAAATGATAGGTACAACTGTGTATCATCTGCATAAAAGTGAAAGAAGATATTATTATTTATTACAGTACCAAGCAATATCTTGTAGAAGTTAAAGAGTAACGAACCAAGATCAGACCCTTGAGGAACACCTGTTTTACTTGTGCGGTTCTACTACTTATTGAAACATAAAAACCGCTGCCCTTTAGGTATGAAAAGCGGTCGAGGACCTGACTGAATCATGAAACCTTTGAATTAAATGTCAAGATCAGCAGAGTCGAAGGCAACAGTGAGATCGAGCAGAACTCAGAATGAAACTGTGAATCACTGTTGCTCTTCAGGTCACTGATGACTTTGGTAAGAGCTGATGCAGTTCTATATGTTAGTTCAAAAATATTCCTTCTGTTTTTGACAAAACCTTTATTTTTTAAATTTGGCTGATGAAATAACGATTAGAAATATATCTGTAATTATTAATTACCATTGGATCATTGAAGTGTATGATTACAGCACATTTACAAGAACCAGAAAAATTCCCTGTCTGTAAAAAACTACTGATAATATTTATTACTAATGTTATTAATTATTACCTTGAAAGCCCTTGAAAAATAGCCTGGGCTTAGTCACCAAAGGAAATGTCATGTTGTAGATATTTTGTACATCAGTGCACTTTTTATACACAAAATGTGGTAATTACCACTTTTTTAATCTACTTCCATCTGTTAGGTAACAGAGGGCTTGAGTCTATATTGAGTCTGCAAAACCTACCTCAGTGTTTTGTGGCCACTTTTTGATCACAAAATACTCATTAGAGTATTAATACTGATAATAATGCAGCCGCTAGTAGCGTTGCTGTTTTGTTCAGCATATATTTAGCCGGTGATGGGCTGTGGAGTAACCTGCAGAAAGGGTTTATCAGGGTGATGAGAGCAAAGATGGAGCTACTTGTCAGTGGCTCGTTTTCAAAGGGTTCTGTGCTGTGTTTTCAGTCCTTCCCTGAATGTGTGATGTAAATGATAAACACAGGTGTCATTAAGTCTCTGAATTAAAACAAAACAAAACTTGCGAACTGCACCAAGTTCCTTGTATGCCACAGGTAAGCAAACACGTGATCCCAGCCAATTTCACTTTTTAATGACTATTTCCAGAACCAAAGAGGGTTTTATAGGGAAGTCTTTTATCTCAATTGGGGTCGTCTCTTATCCACTTTCACTCTCGCAGTCCTGCACTCTTAGTCTCTCTCTGAAGCCTCTCATTCTTTGACCCATCGCTTTTCACAGCTGTCTGGCAGGTTGGTGTTTCTTTGTTTCTCCCATTTCCAACTGCCAGACGCCACCGCTCACCCTCACCTCTCTCATTCCTACTCCCACTTCCAACTCTTACTGTGCAGAAAAGGGGGCTATTTTTAGAGCACCGTTGATGGTTTAAGGATATCCATATTGTGCCCTGGATTTTAAGTGAGGAAACAGGCTGTTTCTCTTTTTGCCCCCCTCATTTCCTTCTCTGCATCCTCTTTTTCCATTCCAGTTACCCCTCTCTGCAAAACGCCCTCGAACCAACACACTTTCTTTTTCTTTCGCCCTTTCTATAACCGATTGTCAACATCAACACCATTACTGCGCTTTCACCTCTCTCCTCACACCTACACCGTTCTCTCGTTTTCTCGTCTTGGTTTGTGCTCTTCCTAGCAGTGAGCTTCTTTTTTTTTTTCCCTGGGCCTGTCATCTTTCAGACTTCTCAAGCCACTCTGCTGTCTGTATGTTGAGTTAAGACACTTTCAGTATTAATACTAGCTACTCCTATGTGCCAGTTTTGCCACGTTGTGAAGGATTTTAGCTAAAACTACAAACTAGATACAAGAATACACCTCAGTTGACCTACCTAGAAATCTGTGGAAAGTATAATTCTCTGTAACATCAGGGCCTAACATGGCAGTGCTGGCAATGCAGAAATACAGGTTGTGTGGATGACCTTCGGGTATATTTGTGTTTTTGGCATTGCTTAAATAAAATCTTTGTGATTTATACAGAAAAAGTTTCAAACACAAGCCTGCCTCTGCTCATGTGTGACGCTTTGCTCCCCTCACACTTGTTTCACGGCTCAACTGTGCCCTCTGTAGTGTCTCTGAAATGCAGCCACAGTAACCTGTCTTTTTTTTTTTCTTTTTTCTTCTTTAGCCATAGCAAGACACAAGCCACAAGTCTGTTTGGATTTCAATTAAAAAAAAAAAGAGTCACATTTTAGTGAAACTAATGTGAACCAAAAAAAAAAAACATAAATCGGCACTTTCGCAAAGGTTACCTGACACACAATTGAATGCCATCATAGTGCTGGCATAGCCACCTACTGGTTCTGCGCCTCTCACCAGCTGTCTCAAATCGCCCTCTCCATATGTTAACACTTTACGCCCCAGATACCCACGATGACAGCGTCGCTCTGTCTCTTTAAGACTCTACATGGAATGCTGTGGTTTTGCCTAGGCGTTTGGGGTAGTGCCCTCACCCACACGTAAACACAACCCTGAAAGTAGCTCTGACTCATTCTCCCTGCGTCCCTTTTCATTCTTAGATGCTTCTTCTGACTTTTCAGTCAGTGTAAGGATTCTTCCCGTGCCTTCACTCTGCTTCTCTCCTGTGTTTAGAAGGAAACGACATTATCGATACATAATACACCCATGGGTTATTTTATTTATTTATTTATTATTTCACATGGTTATTTGTGTCATAGCTGGAAAAGGAGGAGACTGCTGCTATCTTTGGCCTCAATAACCCCACACGTTCTGCTTTTTAAGCTTCAAACAGTCCAGAACAGGAATGTCTTATCTTGCAGATGTCAATATCTCTTTTTTATGTGTGCTAACACATTTATATAAAATACTGCTTTTAGATAAAAGACATTTAAAAGAAAATCAATATGAAAAAAGTTATTAAGACAGGAATAGATGTTCCTTTAATAACAAATCATATCAATTTGCTTAGGAGATTTCGCCCTTCCTGTCTCCTATGATGAGCAAAACTCTACCAAAGCCCTCAAGAAACCACCACAAACTTGAGCCACAGAGCCCCCAAGTGGTGATAGCAGGCACTGCGTTCCTCTGTAAATAGGATCAATAGGCAGGCTCCCCTTTATTAGATCCAGATTTGACCGTCTGAAGCCACAGATGAATGATTTTTGTAGTCTGGTGAGCAGCCCACATCGAGTTCAGCCTGTCAGACATGTCTGGGGGGACGTGGGGGAGGAAAGAGAGAGACTTGGGCCTCAAAGCATTGAGAATGCGGGACAGGGGTAAACCCTAAACCTGAGAGCTCAGCTCGGACTAGCAGCCATCCAGGGAACAACACTTTTCTTATTGAGCTAGTGGGCCAGACCCAAATGAGAGGTGACAGCATATTCATTTCACTCAGTGTTTTTCTTTAAGGGGTTTTTAAAATGCTGCTGAATGATGAGTGGTCACAGGATTTATAGTTCAGGGGATGATTTAGGCTTTCTAAATGGCACTGCTTTCCTCCTGCTCTCACTCTCCCTACTTTTTTTTTTTTTTTCCACAGGAGCAGTCATTTTCAGGGGCTTTATTTCAGCCTTGTGTTGTTCATGTAGGGATGACTCCCCCCTTGGCAAGTGAGACTGATTGAAAATGTAAAGCGAGCACCTTGGTTTCCCATGTCCTGTCTGGACTATAGAGGCAGGGTGTGTCGGCACTTACGGCTGAACTAGCATGGGATAGGTGGTTTGGAAGACCAGTGTGTATGAGGTCGTGAATTCACAGCAATTTGCGGTGTTGGGGAAAGCAATTATGTGGACAAGGTGTCTCATGAAAAGACATCGACCACTCTTCTTTTGATTAAACGCATACCAGAACACACTGTGTGAAGTGGCAGCGTGCATTCTGTCTCAACACCACTCCCAAGCTCTGGTCTCAGCATTATTCCCGGGAGCAAAAATACCAAGACTGAACAGGTGGGGGTCAAATAGTTGAAGTATCAGTGCTTTTCTCCGGACCCGACGAAGGGGAAACACATCAAGAGGCATCGGGAGGTCGTTAATTTATAGGGACGCTATTACCTTCATAAATGCTTGGCTCATAAAATGACTGTTTTGCTTTAATTTAATACTTCCCCTCTCTAATTATTACTACATGCACAGAAGTGGGCTGCTGTCTGCTATGGACCTACAGAATGCAGCTTTGTGATTGTTTCTTTTTTGTTTTCACTCCACACTCTGGTGCTGGTTTTGTGTCTTTGCCCTTGCAAGCAGCTGAAAACTCTAAAGAAACTTTTACTTTCTCTTTCCTTTAGCTTGTTGTGTTCAACAATTCAGAGAAGGTAGATGGTTGAAGTCTCCCCGAAAGAACCTTATCTGTCACATTTCACAATTTGCCATCTCCTTGCTGTTGTTGAGCATATTCACACACACTCACACACACACAAGATACATACAGTGGCTTTCACTCTTTTGAACATGAGCCCAGTGCATAAGCGCCGTTCCACATCTGGGTCATAAGTGCCTGGGAGCTTGCGTGAAAAGATTTGAGGTACTGCCCTGCCTTCCCTGGTGCCACACTGCCATTTTCTCTCTCCCCTAGGAGCTACAAAAGAAAGGTTTGGATTGGACCAATGATCTCCATCTTCAGATCATCTCTCAGTAGCCTCTTCAGCTAAATAAATAACTCATTACAGTTCAGAGCAAGGAGCTTCATTTACTCTGAGCGATGCAATCACAGATGTCTGCAGGTTTGCCCGCATCATCTCAAATAAAAGTGTTTCTGTTGTGAATCCCAAGAGAAGAGGCGCTCTCAAATGTTAACATACCAGTGCAGAGCGAGGACTAGCAGTTTGACTGCTTGTGCCAAAACTGCTGATGGCAGATTGCTCGGCACCGGCAGCAGAGAGGGGTTACGTCTGCTTGCCTAAGCACACAATGAGATTCTGTTTGCAACATTAGGGCTTAGATGCTAAACAATATTAAAACTAGACACATAAAGTTGCCAGCATATTTGCCTGGACCATTAGCAGGAGACATAATGAGCCACATTACACATTTACTATCAGTCTCAGGGAAAAAAAAACAACCAAAAAACAACAACAACAGTGAAAAGTGCAAGATAGCACTACACTATAGGTGTCAAACTGTCCCCCAGTGTTAATATATGACAACTTCTGTTTCCTGTTGTTCACAAAAATTTGATTTCAGTAAATATGTGAGCCATTTACTGCTGATTTGAGACTGAACACAATAAATAAAAGCCCAGGCTTTCTTTGGACTGAGAAAGCTGGATGTCACTGTGTTCAGCCATATTTAATAAAACCCTGCACTGTGCAGCATATACATGTACATATACTCTTTCGTTTTTGTTTCTGTTTTTTTTGTTTGTCTTTTTCTTTTGTGAAAATGTAATAGCTGCCGTTCAAATGTGTTAGAAAACGTCTTCCGCTGTATCCTGAGGAAGGCAACAAAGCAGGCGCATGAATGCCATTTTTCAGTAAAGAGGATGTTGGGATTTCCGCCAATTGTTTCGTGCTGGGAACACTATTATCAGCGTTGTTGTTCTTAATCACTGCATTAGGAAACGGTGCAACAAACAGAAGGTCTAGCCGGTGATGAAAGACGACCTTTTTACCAGATGACCCCAACACTGTAAAAGAATGAGGGAAGGCGCTCGGTAGGCCATATCTTAGCGTTTTAAGACTGTTTTTGGACGTCTGGCGGCCTGTCATTAAAGGCTTGCGTCAGAAAAAAGCATAAATGTATTTATTTTCTTGACCTCGTTTCATAGCCAAAAGGAATCCCATCACAAAATTCCGCTTTGAGGCTGAGGACATTACAACTCTGCTCTGACAAGTATATAGGTATGTTACAAAGTATGAAAGGTCTTTAAAACACCCGCAACAGATCCAACATTTCACACTCATTTTAGGCATATCTTATAGGCTCTCTCACACAACAAGTTACTACTGACTTCTCTGTTTCACTTTGGTTGCCCTGCGTGAAATAGCTACCTCGATGAGGCTATAAAATGCTATGGTTGGGCGACTTGCCTCACCGTGAATTGCCCCCACACCCTTTGGAGGACTCCGGGTCGAAGACGAGGGCAGAGACGTGAAGGAAATGAATTTAGTGAAGCGAGTGGGGTCAGATGCAGGAAAAGGAACTCGTGTTGCTGTTTTATTCCTGCGGGGACTGTCACCGTCAGGACAGTGAGGAACATAAACGGAAAAGCTTCAGAGCTACTCCTGAGAGATAATTGATTATTGATATTAGCATCAGTATTAATACCTGAAGGGGATGCTTGTTTATTTGGCAGAGGGAAATTTCCTCACTAAGTCAGTTTCTTGGGGATAATATTTGTAGACTTGTGCAGAATCTGTCATATAAATTGCTTTATGTTGTAATTCCATCCACGAACGAACTTTGTTTACAACTTAATTCTGTATAGGTAACAAGAAGTTTGTTGAACACAGAAAAGTGGCTCTGGTTTCTTTTTGAAGTTTGCCCAAATGTGCCATCGCTGCTGATATTTGCCTGCTCGTTCTAATAAATAATAAAGCTGCTCAAAATATCTTTTTTGCACTTTTTAAAAAATATATCGACACTTTCTTTCAACAACAGGCTTTATAAATCAGCTTTATGACGCTTTTTCCCTCTCTCTGCTTCTCCCTTATTTCATGGTTCAGTGGCCTCACACCGCCGGGCGAGGGGAGGTTTTTCTCTCTCTGCTCATTGGTCGCGGCTTTTCAATCTCTCTAACATTTCCATTCATACAGCCGGCGCTCCTTTTTGCCCCTTTCAAAATAACTCACTGTCATCATCATTCGGAAAACGGCTTTGGCTGGACGGGACTAATTATTTAAAATTGGAGGAGTGATTAGCTGCAATCGGAAAAAGAAAAGCAAGAAAGAGAGATTAAGCGTCTGGCACAACAACGACAGGTGAGTGAGGAAAAATAACCCTCAAAATACGGAGTCGTGTAAACTGTGCACAGCGTGGGTGAGAATGCGGGAGGATAATAAATCATTTCTGCTTGTTTTATTGCTTTTATTGATGCCCAGTCACGTCGTAAACGGATGTAGAGTTTGCACCTCGAGCGAGAGTGGACGTTTCGGAATGACTCCAAGAGTGAAATGAAACTGCAGCAGCTACATCTTAATAGCTGTGTTAATCGTTGTGTGTCGTTGCATCAGACTTTTATTTTTTACCACTTAAGGGTCGAATTATATCGAAAAGCAATAACCTTATAATCTTTTGTCAAGCCACTTCTTCACAGTCAAACTTGGGAAGGTAAGAAAAACAAAATGGAATGCGTATTAGCCGAAAATCAGTTGGCTCTCGTTTGTGATGGATAACAGCAAGGTAAGATGCTTAAAATGTAACACTAGAGGGGTCCCGGCCCACGGGGCTGTCTCGGAGGAAGGTTCACGCCGTTATTCACCAGTCCTCCTCCGTCTAATTGGCTGCAGATGCGGTATCCTATGGTCTTTTTACCGCGTAGAAATTGGATGCATTTGGGGAACTTTATGAGGCGAGCTCTGCTTTTGCCTGAAGGAATCGAAGAAAAAAAACAAACTTAAAAATAAAAAGATTTTAAACCGTGCCACGTTCATATATAATGCACTCTTCCTCGGTCAGTTTATCCCTTGAAATTGCGCTGCACATAGAGAGAGTTTGTGTTGCTGTGACTCTCTGGTGTAAACATGTTTTTTTTTTTTCCTTAGATTTTTTTGACAGGTGTTTTCTACAAGATGGCAAAGGCTCGTGGTCTGCACTCACCATCAAAATACAAACGTGTACAGCAGAAGAAAATAATTGAGAATCAAAATATGCCCACGACTGCGTGCTTCTAATCACGACACATCGCAGCATGGCTGCTGAACAGGACGACGATGTCCCGTAGGCCTTGTTAAAATATGTTAAGCTTTAATGGTGTGTCCTGCGAGTTCATATACATTTATTTGCTTTATCACGCGGCACAAGAGCAATTTCTGGTGCTGTGTGCCGTTGCCTTCCTAATAATTGCAGAGGGAGGGAATTGACTAAAAAACACCGTCCTCTAAGTGCCCTTTCACCCTAGACTTTGTAAGCTGCACTTATTAAAGCGAAAAGTGTTTCAATATGTGGTAAGCTTTAGGGGGAAAACGTGATGGGGGTTGGGATGGGGCCCTCCTTTTTTCTTTTTTTCTTTTTTTTTTTGCTGCCCAACTCCTATTGGGCCACATGAAGTAATTCATCCATGTTAGCAGTAGGTCAGTGGTGTAATTTCCATCTAATGGTGTTTCTGAATGTCAGCTATGGACAGCGGTAATTAAAAGGTACCCGTATCTAATACCGCTGACCACTGGTGGAAAAAAAAAGTGAGCTTTATGAATGAATCCAGCCATTATTTGTGGAGTCTGACGTGCAGGAGGGCTACGAAGCAAATTTGACTTTCTCTTTATTTTGGTGGAAGTGGTAACCCATGCGTGCCCTGCGCCGGTGTTCACAAAACACGTGAAAACACGAGGTACTCTGTGGGTGTTTGCAGTTCAGCAAGTGTAAATAACGTTTAAAAGAAATAAATAAATAACAGTGAAAGAAATCTTGATAATTGTTTGTCTTCTTTTCCTTTTTCTCAGGGCCCATTGGACACTGAGCACCCTTGGGCCTGTCTCAGTCAAGTAGACATGTTTCAAACTGTCCCTGACACGTCGTCTTACGTCAAGGTAAGACACCACCGTCTCTTGGATCAGGTAATGTTGGAGGGACAAATTGGGGTCCTTTCATTGAAGACTGCGCATACTGAAAACCTTTAGAAACCCACTGTCTCTATTTGTATTTAAAACCAGTGTTTCTTTCCCCTCCCGCCAGTTGGCAAAATAGGGTTTTTTATGCTCATTTTATGCGCCCACCGTAATTTTTAAATGCTCCTTATTTTTGTGTTATTTTTTAAACTCTGACACCTGTAGCCTGAGTGCCTGCCTGTTGTCCTCGATAGCCACTTTGTTATTTTGGGGGGCATTTTATTTTTCTTCGCGTGGAAAAAGCCTGCATGTTTACACTGTCAAGTCAGTGCTGAAGTGTGGATCTGTTGTGGTCTGTGTGATTTGCCAAATTCGACTGAACCTTTTTTTTTTTTCATCTTTACTCCAAAAATACTGCTATTACGGGTCATAAACATGTCTGACGTCACGAACCTCTCTCTCCCTCTCTTTCTGTCCCTTTTTCTCTTGGTCCTAAAAATGTAAATAAAGCAAACAGCGCACATCTGGTTTTCACATAAACCTGCATCACGTCGCACATGGCTCGGCGTGACTACCTGCAACTGCTACAGCCGCATGTCTGTGGATGAAACCATTAAGTGTTTCTCTTTATTGCAAAGTGTGTGTGTGTGTGCGTGTGTGTGTGTGTGTGTAAGACTAGAAGATGTCAACAAGTGTAAGTAAACTTGGGCGGCTGCGTGACGTTCACTCCCAAATCCATCATAATAATCTGCACGGGGTCTGATTGCTCGGATTGCGCCTCATTAAAATAAGCCATTGTGCAGCAGCAAAGCTACGGTATTATCTTCATAATCAAGGTATTTTTTTTTTCCACGGGCGACTTGTTAATGTTTTGAAGACT
>VOQK01014146.1:51221-65618 GCA_015052645.1 Benitochromis conjunctus
AAGAAAACCATGCAGTACAGAACAAGCCTGGCAGAGGTAGGAAGCCAAAGATTTCAAAGACTGAAACTGGGACTCTCGTCAAGGTGGGAGGAATCGTGAAGGAAGAAATATGTGAAGATGTTAAAAGAAAATCTCAAGCAATCAGCAGCAAAACCGAGTCTGGGTGGTCACTTTGTCTTCCAACATGACAACGACCCAAATATACGTCGCTGCCGGTGAAGAACTAAGTTCAGCTGACAGCGGGACTCGTCTCTCACTTCTAACTTACCACGTGTGGATTCTTTCATTGTATGAGACACAACTGGCTCCTTACAAACTGGCATCATTTGTCTCCCTGGGTACGAGAAGGACCTCTCGAAAGTTGTGTTGCTGCTGTGGGGGTTTTGTGCTGGACTTTTTCTTTGATGAGCTCAGTGTGGGAAGTCTGCTTTCAGCCAAGAAACAGTCAGCTCGGATAGCCAAAAAGCTGCATGGAGCCACATGGCATTACACTTCAGTCACTTTACTGAATATGTTACAGTTAGGTGCAGTTTTTTTAAGCTTTTTTAATATACGCTCAGACTATATGATTTTTTTTTTTTTGTAGTTGCATAACAATCAACAAAAGAGAATTCACCAGTGTTTTCATGATATATGATTTAATGCGGTTTCCCACTAAGATTACTGCCATTATCTTGCCGCCCACTCCACCACGCTTTGCATGGCCATGTTTAGAATGAGAGGCAAAATGGCCAATCTGACTCAGACATAAATATACTAGAAGATTTGGAGCTCAAATATTATGAAATGTATGTGTGTGTATGTATTACTTTCCACCTTTGGCGTATTTCACATTTCAAGGTGATATGACATATATCTTCAAAGGGGACAGTCTGGTTGCAGTAAATTTGTTTATGTAGCTGCTCTAATTAGCCACACTTGGGAAACGGAGAGCACTTTGAGGTAGTCTCTGCCCTTAGGCATTACTGATGTAGCACTCGGCTCTAAACACACACACACACACACACACACGCACACACCCACCCACTGCAACTAAAGAAAGAGAGACTTCTCATTTCCACACACCTGGTCAGTCACAAAGCGAGGCAGGTGTGCCTGTGGGATTTTTGGATTTGGAGGGATTGTCATGTATGGCGTCCCAGTTGGACCAGTAAACAGGTATTTGTAGCCACACATCACACATGCGCTGCACTCACAGTGCACTGACACCTTAAATTTGTTTGAGGCTCACTCAAGAAAAAGGCCTGAATAAATAAAGGACAATTTGAAATTATGGGATGCGTTCGTGCTCATATTCCACAACAGAAAAAACATAAAAAATAATCAAATTCACAGTCAGCTCATGGTGAAAAACTGCAACTGGATGTGCAGCTAATATTCACCAACTTGTTACGCTGACTTAAATTAGTTGCTTTGTCTGAAAGCTTCAATTAACTGAGGAATGGCATCTGCAAATGTCAGACAAAGTGCGCGAACACAGTGCAAGCACACCATAGAGACTATCAGGCAGATATCTGACTAATTGTTTAATGAGCAATCTGGCTAATTAACCATGTAAAGAACACAGTGGCTCGGCATCTCATTAGGAAAGATCTGCTATATGTCCTATTAGATATCTACGGGTGGGTCAGGAGGTAAGAATGGCACATGCTTTGATGTGCTACCATGCTAATTGTGCTTCATCTTCTGTCACACCTTAAAGTAGTGGTGGTGCTATCATTGTGTGTAATATCACAATTAATTCATTTGTTGCATGTGTGGCGTTACAACTAACTGGACTGATATGTGATCATTTGGATCTAAACAAAAAACAAAACAAAAATGGCATCAGTATTGCAGGTAAATGAAATTGCTGTAACTTCATGAAAAAGCAGATGCACCGGGAGTTTAGATCCTGGTGAATTTCTTCTTTTTCTTCTTCTTCTTCTTCAAAAAAGATGCAATTATCTGCATTGGAGAGGGACTCTCCGAGGACCAAGGGAAATATAATCTCTACTACGACATCGACTTCCCTTAATCTAAGAAAATATGGGCTGATGAAATCGTGGTGGTGGAAATAAATTGTAGAGGGGAGATCTCAAGGGTGAGTGAGAAAATGCGCTGTTTGTAACAACAGTAAATGTCAGCGGTCTCAGCTGTGGGCGAGACCACGCTAACGTTTCCAGAGAGGGGCTTCAGGCTCTGTGAAACCGAGAACCGCTCACCCTGAGAAACCCTGAGAAAGTGTCAGGGACTCTGACACGCGAGGTTAGTCAAACAATGGGAGTTTTGCTTTTGACATTTTATGCCATAAAACTCAGAGAAAAACCCCAGGTAATGACTACTGGATAGAAATTAGTCACATTATTTTATGCCTTCAGATATCTATAACCCAGTGTGCAGGCTCAATATTTGAAACTGAGAGAAAGCTAAATGATTAAATCAGCTGCTTAATGGAGACGGAGGTCAGCTGAGATTCAGTATTATCTGACGTTGATTGAAAGATCAGTGGGATCGTGATCAAAGTCTAAGCCACATCATATTCAGCCCTCCCCAGACGAACTGTAAGAGTAATGTTATTGGAGAGGTATGATTGAAAATCTGTTGCCATGGAAATTCTCTTGAAGCTCAATATCTTCTTCAGCACTTTGGTTTTCAGTGCTGGGGTGGGGGGGGAGACAGGTGACTGCAAAAGATCAAAGAAAAGAGAAAGGAAAATCGAGAGAGGTGCGAACTTGAATGCAAGATGAGAGGAAGTGGCTCGACTAGTTAAAATGTAGAAATGAACTGTCACCAGTCTAACCTGGAGTGTATAAAGAGCAACTCAATCACTTTTATTAATGGAACGAGACGTATTGTGTAAAGAAACAATTAATTACATTTCACACATCTTTGTCTGCGCCCACAGGAGAATACATCCTGCACTCCGAGCGAGCGCGTCACATGTTATCTATTTAATGAAGCGTAATGAAGATAGATTGGCTAATCGTGTCTAAGGGGAATTGATTTGAGTGTGTGTACAATCTCAGCGCATGTGTACATACACGTGCCCACGCTGTGTGCAGAGGCGTAATGTCTCTATGGTGCGTATGAAGCCTGCACGCATGAATTCAGGGGTGAACAGAGATTTCCTTGAAGGTTTTTCAGGGAGCACTGAGAGCGGGGACTGACTCAAAAAGTGTGCACATTAGAAAAGCCCCATGAAACCTGGCATTACACTATATTATATCATCACATTTCTATGCTAATCTGGATAGTAGAGGGTGAGTGGGTGTCAGATAGGAAAGGAATACATTAAGTAAGGCAAGGGCAAGCCTTGAACGTATTTTGAAAGTTGCTTTTCCTAAATGAAGCATTTTCTCCTGCAGTATACACGAGGATGACACGGATGTTATGGTTTACTTTGTGTGCTACCATGCTGAAATTAGCATTAAAGACTGAGCACAGCTGAGGCGAATGGGAATTTGGTCATAAACCAGGCAGGGGATCTAAAATGTAATCGTTCTCTGTGCACCGCAAATGTCTATCACCAACCCGATCTTTCCCCTGTTTACTATTATACTGAAACATCAGAGCTAAGTTATGAGCATGGCTAAAAGGATCACTTGTCCTGTATATTCACATATATCACATTTTAGATGTTCTAAAGTTATTTTTTTTAGAGTAATTCTTCTGCCTGCAATTGTTGAATATAATTATATCAACATTTGATAAAGTTGTATTGTCTGACTAACCCAAGACAGGAGTTATAGCTAGCTATAGCTAATAGTGCCTTTAGCTTCACTGACAGGTAGCAAAAGTTACTTCACAGCCAAGAACCTGGTAGTTTCCAACATTTTAAAGCAATACACAACAACAACAACAACAACAACAACAATAATAATAATAATAATAATAATAATAATGTTCATATTCAAATGAGTTTGTTACACTGTTTCACCTGCACTCTTGATAACTCCTGCCTTCTAGTTTCACCACATCACAGAAGTACCAATTATTAGCTTAAATAGAGCTACAATGACAGTTGGCAATAATTGTCATTAAATCTCTGGTAAATTAGGATTTACCAACTAACTGTAAGCTTTCAGCTGCTACGCTGCAAATGGCAATTATGTAAATATAAGCCTGGCCTTCAGATTTCATGAAATACTTTCATATTGATGTTCTGCATAAAAAAATACTTTAATATTTCATAGCTTTTGGCTATTTTGCACAATTTAGATAAGTAAACATTCGAGCCTCTTTTGAAATATAGCATGCGTGTTGATATATTTAAATAAATAACATTTTGTTGTCCTTTTCATAACATGGAAAGTTATTGCATTCCTGTAGTTCTTCAGTTTCCAGCCACCAATTGTTGTATAGAGCCTGCTTAAGGAGTAACTGGTAAAAACTGTCTCGTTTAAACCTCTGGGATGGAATATGAGTTATCGACATGCCAACATGCCTTCAGAAAAAAAAAAAAAAAAGAAAAAAAAGAAAAAAAAAAGGCTTATCTCTTGAAGCCTGAAGCTTACTGGACCTTCTACTTACTGAAACGTTAATTAAATGCAAAAGATGTTCGGTTTGCTGTAGTAAGGCAGACGGCATGATAGAAATTGTTGCATTAAGTGATTTTGATAGCACCAAAAAGTTTTACTTGACTAAAATAAAACTAAAAACTAGACGTGTAAAAAAAAATTTACACATCCATCCGTCAGGCTGGGTTAAGGTCACGGGGGTAGCAGTCTAAGCAGAGACAACTAGTTTGGTCACCTCCTCTAGCTCTTCTGGGGGAACACCAAGGCATTTCCAAGCTAGCTGAGATATGTCCTCCTCCCGATAGGAGATGCCTGGAACATCTCACCCAGGAGGCATCCTAATCAGATCTCCAAACCACAACTGGTTCCTTTAGATGTGAAGGACTAGTGGCTCTACTCCAAGCCCATCCAAAATGACTGAACTTAGTAAATAACCTGGTCGAGAAAGCTGTGACTCTTTTGTTTAATGTGACTGTGAAAGCAAGAACCAAAAACAACATAAAGATAAAAAAAAATGCAAATGTACAATCACTCTGAATGATACTACACTATGCAGCAACATTATCTTGAGTCATGTATAATCACCTCAGTTACATCAGCTGCTCCACAGACCGAAGAAACTTCAACAAAAGTTTAAGTCTGTGACACCGTTAGACACTTCTTTTGACTGGCATGAGTCACAGATTCAGCTGCACCGATGCTACTGAATGATAAATAATACATTTATGCAATAGACATCATACAATAGGAATATTATATGAATATACAGACAGCAGTGACTCTTCAGCACCTTGGACAGCGCCGTGATGCAGCGAGCTGGGCCAGTGACTGGAGTACCTGATTGTTTCTTAGCCTAACAGCATAGACATGTGCGATAAATGTTGGTTACTTTATAATTTAGCAATGCAGATTCTTGATAGCCAGGGCATGAGAAGACCTGCTTCCTCCAGTGTGTGTTTGTGTATGTGTGTGTGTGTTACAGACACTGCCAAAAGTGATGGTGGACTATTAATCACAGCTTACTTGCTTGTATGCAAAGTTATTTATAACTTATAAAGCTGCTTTATCACTTTCTGAGCAAACCCACCAGAACCAGGACCGCTACAAACATCACCAGGTTGCCCATAGTGATGACTACATGACTACAAATGGTATGAAACCTGGTTTATGTTTGAACAAAGTTCTGCTCTTGAGATATTGACCTGGGGGGATTTGAATTTGTAAATATCAGTGTGGAGTGTTTAGCTGTTTGGGAGAAAGCTGGTATAGTGTGGAACAAAGTGACTACAAAAAATACTTTTTCCCCCTTTTCTCTCTATGGCTGCTGACCGGCTAGCAAGGGATTTACAAAAAGATCTCGATGATTGAACTAAATCATTCCACTGAAAGGAACTTCACTGACAGGTGGCTCATTTTCAAGCGCCAACTAGCTGGTTTTCATCTCAAGATCTACGATAAACTCTCGCAACTGTTAGTGTCAAAGTGGATGCATGTACAGTCACAAAGAGTCATAAATTCGACCAGCATGAGTGGTGGAACAAGGCTTTGCTTTTATGGTTTGTCACCGCACAAGCAGGCAAATAGCTTACATTTTTGAATCTCATGCTACGGACAGTTAAGTCAAAGATGGGGACATGTTCGGCACAGACAAAACAGCTCTCCAGGAAGTGAACGTTATAGCGACTGTGAGGCACAGTGGTAAAAATGTAATGAGATGGAGCTGCGATACTGCCTCAAAGACTAAGCAGTGAATTCAACAACAAATTGAGTATCACCAAATGGTACTTTGAGAAAACGTCAGACCATCTGTCTGACAGCTGAAAGTTAACCCAGAAATGTACCTTTCAAAAGAATAATGACCCCAAGCACACCAGCACACCAACTCAATGGCTCAAAGAGAAGAAATGAAGGTTTATTGAGTGTCCTAGTTAAAAAAAAAAGCCCCTGTGTGAATCAAACCCAGATGTTGCACAGGGAGACGAAACAGACGGCACACACGAGAGAAACCACAAATATTTTGCAGCTGAAGGAATTTTGCATGAAAGGCTTCCATCAAGCTGCTGTCAGAGTCTGATGGATGACAATTTTACAATAAAATAAAAATGTGTTTCTGCTAAAGGGCGTAATCCCAGTATCTGAGATCAGGGGAGAACTTATATATGTATATGTTATGTCTACACATTCTTTTGTAAACCCAAGGATATGCTTAGTTTTTTTTTTTTTCACGTAGCTGTGAAAAACTCCTGAGAGTGAAGGCTTTTTTGGCAGCACAAACACTGAAACTACATCTTGTGTTTGTGCACCAAGCTCACACATATAACCACGCATGTGTGCCTCCCCTTCCACCTGTAAAATCTCTGAATGCAGGTCAGAGTTGAACCCCCGCCTGTAATGCCTTTGCTGCAAGTCTATTGATTACATTTCCTTAGTGAGAGTGTTTCTTTCCAACTTTTCTCCCGGTGCACTTGGAGTGGGGGCATTTGGTGCGCTGGTAGCCTTGAGCTGCTCTAACAATAGACTGCTCGATGAGGAACACGGAGGGAATAAGGTGGTGGATTGTTCTCTATATGCACAACAGATCAATGAACATCGCTGGGAAGCAGCTATTATTTTTCCAATGAAAATGCTAAGTGTCATGATTTGTTCCTGTTGTCTTCTTCTTATTAAGACATATTGCATTTTAGGAGCTGCTGCTGCTCTTAGGGTGAAACTATTTCCTGATCAGAGGGAACTCTATACCATGACGGCTAAAATCTAAACCTAAAATTAAATTACCTGTGCCGATGTGCTTGGTGACTGGAAACTGCTTCTTTGAAAAGCACTGTTTCAGAGAGCTGTTGGAAAGTAATACGTCTGCCATGTGAATTTGGACTGCATTGGACATAACCCCCCTCAGAGATCCAAAAATACACAGAAAGAACAGGATACTGTAAATGGAAAGCGTGTAATGATGGAGAATTACAGGAAGCATCTGCGAATGATTAAGTTATACAGTAAGCTGCATTACAGCTGCCCGCAGTCGAGAAGTGATGCCCTAAATGAAGCACTCAAGCCAGCTCGTCTCCCCTGTCGTCATCGTTTGAAAGCATGTGAAATTTGGTGGAAAACTCGACTGGAAAGTGAAGAAAAAGCCTGTATCCCAGGTGTGTAAAGCATTCAGTGTATGTGCTTACAGCTGAGCGCATCGGCTGAATGCAGATAAGTTACTGATGTCTTTAATAACAAAATTCAAAGCTGGTCTTTAAGCTGATATTTAACTACTTCTTGGACACTGAGCTCAAATTGTTTTTTGCCATTCTGTAATTTGCGATGCAGCCGTTCTGAAAAGACAGTGCACATAATTGCCCACATTGTACTGTGGAGAGCCCCTGCGGCCTCTGGGACATGCAACAGCGGGCTTTCTGGGAGTGAGCTGGGATGAGCTGAGCAGCCTGGAAGAAGTGCGCTTCAGTAAATACCTGCCGGATACTGATTTGCATTGTGCTGGCAATTTTAAGTTTGCGCAAACAACTAGAGGTTTTTCAAGTCATTTAAAGCCCTTTGCAGGGGTGAGGGACAGCTGAGGGATGGACACAACCGGAAAACATTGTGCAGCACCGCCCTACCTTTTCAAGTAAGGGATGGGAGAGGAAGCAGTGGAAGAAGGGGAGAGGCAGCGGGGGAGTGAGGAGGACGTGGACAAGGGGTGTGAATCGCACACCGGCGAGCAAACTTGCGCTCATTTGCATGTCCTCATGCATCATTCATCGGCATCGCTTCGCCACGGCGCGAAACATTACATTTATTTTGCAAATGCTAATTTATGTTAAGCAGCTGATTTGAGAAACTTCAGAGTCAAGTAGCATAAAAGACCCTGCGACATTTATTTTCTTTTGTCTGCACGAGTGCAACAGCATGGGCGCCCGTGCCTTTGTACGCGCACCTACCCATGATCACTCCTTTAACTGTGTGCGTTAGAGTGTGTGCGTGCATTTGAGCGTGCGTGCGATGGTGTTTGAACAGTTGGTCCTGGCTTTATCTAACACAGCCACATGGCAGCTATCTATCTGTCGGGAGTCGCTGTGATTTAAATGATGGGTCAGCACATAATTACTGAATAACTATTCTCATCAACAGATTTCTCGCAGCGGAGATAATGAAAACACGAGCGGTTTAGAAAGCAAACGAGTTTTTTATGAGTGTGAGATGCCAAAAACAAATGCCTGATGAAATGCAAAGATCTTTCTATGGGGCACAATGCTGCTATCTTCTAAAAGTTCAAATGCATATGATTTCTGTGTGTCTGACATTGCCTTCCAATGACAAATGCCCTTCAATGAAGGGCTTACAATTTTCCTACAGCATAAAAATGCTTGTTTTTTTTAAGCGAAAGCTCCAATCCCTCTCTCTTTATATATCTCCATATATAGATATATATATAGAGAGAGTCTTTGAGTGACTTCTTGCATTAACATGCTGTGCTTTGTCAGCTGAATTCTAATGTCCTATTGTTCTTGGCAGCAAGAAGCCCTACGGTACATGAGCGATATCTCATCGGCAGTCTGAGGACAAAAGGAGAACTTCCACTTCTGTTCACAGCCGTTTGCCACCACTGCTGCTGGCAGTGCAGAAATAACACAGGAGTTGAAGCCAAAAACAAGACGGCTGTTTATTTGCCGCTTCTTGAGCCGAAGAAATGACACGCACAGCGAAGCGACGCTGCCGTCTGTTATTCTGAACGTTGTCGTTCTTCGCTGTGTCCCATTTTCCTCCTTCTTGTTTGTTTGAGGGAGTGCTGGTCGTTGCTCTCAGCGTGGCATCACACTGTACAACGCTGTGTGCTGTGCGGTTTCTTGTCCCATTCAAGTGTGAGGCTTTAGAAGGAGATTAATTGTTGATAAAGCAGAATAGGGTTTAAGTGATTGAATTCCCATGAAGGAGAGTTGGGTTGTCTGGCTTTTCTTAAACACGGCTGATAAACGGATCTAGCCTATTGTTGTGGGAAGACTTCTCATTACTGTCTGGATTGATTCAATAGGCTTGTGTTTGCCATGGGAGAAGAGGCTTTATGTTACACAGGGAGAGCGAGGAGGGCAAGGTCAGGCGCAGCGTGTCTCTGCCCACGTGGTTTCGCGTACACAGATAATCCCAAATCTGAAAACTGAAACAGAAAATAAGTGCGATCTGCCGGCTTAATATCCAGTTGCGGCCGTCTCCAACGATATGAAACATGATGTTGTGGTCCTGCGATTTTGTAGAATCTATCTATCTATCTATCTATCTATCTATCTATCTATCTATCTATCTATCTATCTATCTATCTATCTATCTATCTATCTATCTATCTATCTATCTATCTATCTATCATGGTGCTCATAATTATGTTATTAAGCCTCTTATAAGGGCTCATTAGTACCTCATTACTCATCAACTGACGCCGATTTTAAGAACATTCATTTTAAGAAAGTATGAAAAAAGTATGAAATCCTTTTTTAAATCACTGTGACTTTATCCTCATTAACAATACAACAACAAAGTTATTGCAATTTAATTCTTGCAATAATACTTACTAACACGATGTCCTACTGAAGCAAGGCTTCGCTTCCCACACATTGATGGAAAACATCAATGAAATGAAAACTATCAGTAGCCATACTGATGTTCAAGTGGAATATCAGTACAGCTGTGCCTGTTCTGTTTAAATTTAGATCCACACATATTCTTTTTTCCAGAAGGCAAAACTTGCACTACTGTTATAAAGTATATAAATTATATAATAATACTCCTATTATAAAGGTAAATGCTTAAATGTTATTAAGAGCTTCTGGTTCATCATTTAGCCTTTGCTATCACATCACATGGTTGGTAGTTTGGCCCTTTGACTAACAAATTCTTTCAGTTTGGTCTCAATAAGATGACAAGTAAGATTAGCTATTGATAATTATTATTGCGAATGACTTTTATATTAGTTTGTGCTTCAAATGAATTTTCAAAGTACAAACAGGCCAATGACAGCGCAAGATCAGCACAGCATAGGCTAAAAATGTTTCCTCAGGAGCATTAAAAAAAGGTCTTATCCTCTTTGTGATACAGTGTCTGGAATTTTACTGAAGAGATGAATGTCATTCTTTCAAACAATATCAAGCACATCGCATTAAATCTACGACAGACGGCCATGACACTGAGTGCTGCTTACTGCATATGTGATAGTATAAGAATCCTTCCATCCTTTTTTTCTGGTCATCAAACCATTTACTGCCATGGCAGGATTTGTTTTGTTCCGCTGCTCAGTTTAATTAGATTTTTCTAATGTTTGTCAGTAGTTTGTACTCGACCTGCATTACCTACAGACCGTCTCATTTCTTGTTCTTCTTGTGTACTCTTCCCCTGCGTCTGTTTCTTCAGCAGGGATGGCTTCGACAAAAAGTGCAGCGTTTCAACACAGTTGTGACTTTAAACAAGTCTGAGCTCTAGTGTTCAGCCAGCCCAGCAGTGACTACATCTAATGAGGCTAGGCAGACACAGGGCAAGCTGTGCTCATAATGTCCTGTATAGCATGTGGCATCAGACTGATTTCAGAGCAGCTGCTGATGGCACTGACTGTAAACAAACAAGTGAACAGTGACAGTCAGCAGATCTGAGACCTGCTGTGAGACGGATGAGCAGCTGTCTTCTCCTTGCTTCCCAAAGGGGCTGGTGTTCCACTGATTGTGCACGCACGCACGCACGCACACACACGCATGCACGCACGCACACACAGTGTTGAACACAGCTGGAGATGTGGAGTGGAAGCTTTGACCCGGGTTGCTCTGACAAGAACCTGTCACCACCTTACACTTCACTCTCACAATCAGCTGGCTTGTCAGCTACACTCTGTTACTGACAGCTTGGCACACAATGATATGTGTGTGTGTGTCTCCCGACTAATCTGCACACCCGCTCCTACGACACGGGAGTCAGACTACTGAGGCATCTATGTATCTGCACTCTTGCTTGCTCCACTCCCCCTGGAGATGCAGAGATACGTGCGGACGCCTGTGCACGAGCGTGTTCTGCTGTGCTCGCTAACTCCACCTCTTTCCCCAGACAGTGAATTGAGGAGCAGGAAGGACAACTAAAGTGACTGTCATACTTCTGCCAAAAGGACGACGCTGGAGGATGATGCAAAATGGAGGAGGCAGTGAAAGTGAAAATGAGGGAGAGGAGGACGGCATAACGGCTCGAGATGGATAGACAAAGAGTCGCAGAGAAGAAGCGAGGAGAGAGAGCTTTCCAGAAAAGGTGACAGTCCTGGGGAGATTTCCCCGAGCTTGGTCTTGGAGCACGGCCGACAGCGCTCTGGCTGATGTACGAAGGGTGTCAAGGGCACTCAGCATCAAATCTCTGAAAGGCTGCCCTGCCAAACGCTGTTATAAAAGGGTTATGACTTCAATATTCAGGGGGATCATATAGCCTAGGAACGTGGGCTGTGGTCCAAATCAATTCATTTGGACAGATGTCTTTGTTGCAATGAAACTGTTGGGGTAGATTCATAGCTTACCAATTTACAGTTAGCCGATGCCATTATCCAGAACGCCTTAAGAGTTCAGGGTGTTGTTCAAGGACACGGCGACAGTAAACACGACCATTGATGGACAGGGAATAGGTGTCGAGGGACTTAAAGTGTTGATATTTTGCTTACAGGACGCTCTTAGTAGCCACTTGTCCAGTCAGCTGCCAATGTGCAGTACAGTTAATAAGCTGATGCTTCTTTATGACCTGAATTTTAATCATTGTTTTCTTACTGTTTTCACTGCAGCCTGCTCGGATGTCCAGATGTGTGTGTCTTTGCTTGTGCGGATCGGAGGTTCAGTGCGGTTAGTCTCCCAGCAGTGTTGGGTAACGGGTAAACTCTATTACACCAGAGAGCTGAGACGACTCTGATTGCATAACTGAGCATTACTTAACAACTGAAGTTGCTATGACTGATGATAAGAATGATGGCACATCTATTAAATATTAAAGCAGTATTCTGTTCTTCTTTTCTAGCTCTCACTATATCCTGCCTTGCTCCCTTTTTCACTTTTTCTTTGTTTCCTTCCTTCCCTAAGGATAGCATAACTTTCACCACTTCCTCTTTCTTTACAGCTCTGCATGGATCCTCCTTGTGTCATGGAAAGCCAGAGTGAGCCAGAGGGCATGTATTTTTCATACTTGTCTGACTTCTGTTTTGGTGCTCTGAAGGTTTCCTTGCTTGACCAGTGGCTCTATTTCTCCCCTCATCATGCTCGATGGGGTGCCTTCCAGCCCTCCACCACCCAGGAACTCTAGCCTACGAACTCATTCACATTCATGGGGAGTTAAAAAAAAAAGCCTCAAAACAAAACCAGGAGTGGGCCCAAGTTAGGAACCAGCCAGCTACAGAGATTTACCCCAGCGTGTCTGCAGGTCTCAGCAGATGCATGTCAGAGGAAGACTGCAGGCACTGAACAAATGCTGTGTCACACACATGCTTTCAGCCTCCCTCACACACTCGCGTTTTGCTTCTCCTCCTTGTTGTTGATCTCTTTTCAATCCTTCCACTGCGATGAACATACCTTCACCTCTGCACATTCAGTTCAAGCAATGAGTTATTGAGCCAATATTTACAACAGAGCCCTCGCAAAGGCTGAACAGAAAGTATTTTGATATAAAGAACAAGAACGACCGGATAGCGTGGTACCGTCAGCATGCCCACTGTCTCAAGCAGCTAAATCATAAGTTACACTGAACCTGTGGACCTACCCTATCCTGTCTCAGATCTTTAGAGTCTCCCTTTCGTGACTGTGGTCAAAGGGACTTATTTAACAGCCTGATGTATATGTGTTAAATTAGTTTGTCCTGTGGAGTCTGGCAATCCTAAGAAACGAGGAAAAAAATGAACAGATCCCACAGCGGTCCGCATTTTTCAAATGCAATGCACAAAGTGCAGTGAAAGTAGAAAATGATGAATAGCAGTGATAAGGAAAATCCAGCTAAACCCATTAGTGCCATTGATTTACCAAAGATAGACTCTTATCAGAGTTAAGGAGATGTGCCAGAGGACTTTAAAGCTCAGCCAACAGTGCTGAATTTCTAACAGCTCATGGCAGCCCCTAGGTTATGTTTCTCATCGTCACATCTTATACCTGTCCCTTCCAAAAATGATCGTAAATCTCTGCTGACAAATTAATAAGTGGTTAATGACTGGAAAGCGTTAAGTACAAAATGATAGTCTCTCCATGTTAAAGTCAGATGTTTTGTTAACCCAGTTTCTCAATACAGGGGTTCATGCAGTCAAGATGGTTGTTAAAAAAAATCTTCAGCTTTACCCGACTGAATTGTCATCGGTTAAGCCATACGTCTGTGATATTTAAGGACTTTATATCTAATTCTTCATTTCACGTACGGGCACAAAACGAGAACATTACATCGCATTTGCAGGAGGATGATGACATGAACATAATAATAATATAAAAATAATTTTAATTAATAAGAAATCTTTAAAAAAGCATACAGATGTTAATAATTGCTGTATGTGGGATGACACTTGTGCAGTGTTTCATTCAGACTGGCCCACTCATTAAGGTACAGACATATATGCATACATACGCCACACTCAGTATAGATAATCTATACAGCCATCTTCTTTAACTTTACTTAGGCAGCCTATCAGCAGCAGCTTGGATACGCTGCCGTGGGGGAAAAGCAAGGTAGATCATTTACAGGTTGCCAGTAAATTCTCACACCTACAACTAATTTAAAACTGGCAGTCGTCTTTGCATGTTCGCTGCTCGCATGTGTTCTCTTCAGGCACGCTGGCTTCCTTCCAAACACCACACAGAAAGGGATTTGAACCCAGGATCCTCCTGTGATGCATCAGTGCTAACCACCACGCTACCATGCTGCCTTCATAGATTGT
>VOQK01014146.1:79742-106467 GCA_015052645.1 Benitochromis conjunctus
AAAAAATATGGTTTTTTTTTTTTTTTTTTTACATGCAGAGAGATCGCATGGCTTGGTTCTTTCATATTAAAAACCTTAAGTTATTTGGGCAGTAAAACATTAATATTGTTACATGTTTTGGGATTTTTTTTCCTCTCCTTGGGCTGATTTGCTCTCTGAGACATTCATCCCCCGCTGGCTCGCAGTGTGACACTTGGAGGAGTGATGTGGCAGCGAGTGCAGAAGAGGCGTGCGATTATGCTCAGCTAATTTGAAACCATTAGAAGATAATCAGGAGAAAGCACTTGCAGCTCTTTAGCTTTTAGTACTTGGAAGCTTTACCGCCAATTACCTGCCGTCCATAAACAAGGTCAGCTGAAAACTTTTCCCTCCGAACCTCCAGTATAGCCAGCCGACTGGAGCCGTCACTGTTTAAACAAGCACATGCTGCACGCTGTGCCTTAATGCTGGTGTGTGTTTATGTTCATGTTCATGTTTGTGTACTTTTTGGGTTTTTTCTGCATCTATCTCCACTTAAGCACCTTGACCTCACATGGCAAGCTGTTATTGTAGAAAGTAGGAGAGCACTTAGGGTGCTGAAATCATTTTGTCTGGACTTCGAGGTCAAACACACATGGAAAGTAAGTGAAAGCCATGCTAACAGAAAAGACTTTGATAAATCTCCCACAAAGAATTGGCACCCCTACACAATAATAAGGCTTACTGATCGATTTTTGAACTGTACTGTAACATCGCAACAGAGGCGAAAACTCAGGGAGATTTTGAGACACCGAGGGTTGCTTTTCTGCAGTGATCCACACACATACACACTCTTTCCTCTGCAGAACTGAACTAAAGAGAGCAGGTCTGAGAAATTGGGTGCTGCTGCTACAGCTGCAGGAGAAGAACCTCGAGTGAGCTGGCAATGCCAGCTGGGATCCACTTACACACTGTTTCTAAAATTGAAGAGAAGAAGAAGGAGAAGCTGGATATGAGAGAGGTGATGACAGAGAAGAAGACAGTGCCTCTGCTTCATCCCAGCCGTAGCCATAAGCAGCAGCAGCAGCGCTTTTAAAACCCAGGATGCCAGCAAAGCTTTCAAAGGAATATGAGACGATGGCCTGCTGGAGGCGCCGATGGAAGTCGGGTAGAATGGCGTGAAAAAAAGAGCTTTCTGTGTAGTGTTTTACTGACGGTGTTTGAACCTCTCACATCTCCGCCCATTCCTTATAATGTAGACCTTTTGCTAGTCGGGGACACCAAGGTGAATAATTAAGGAGATGTTGTTGTTTTTAGTCCGTGTTAAGAGGTGGGATTTTTTTTCCAATGAAAGTCCTGTCAGTGCAGCAACTCATAAATCACACGAACATTTAATTGGTGTTTGCACTGAAAGAGAGGAAGAAGGTGGAAGGTAGAAAAGTGTAGTAACAGTTTTTTCCTAACAAGCTCCAGACTATCAACTAAGAAGAACCAAAGAAGTGAATATGCTGCCAAGTATTTTTTTTAACTTCTTTTATAAAATCAACGAATGGCAGCTCTTGTCCTCATGAAAAATAACTGCGTTTATACATTCCACAGAGGCGTTATTCTTATCTCGGCCTAGCGGAGGTAGCTTCGTAAATCCTTCCCTTCCTCAGGAGCAATAGCTTTGTACTTTAAGCTTGGCACCTGTGAAGTGTAGGGGACTTGCCAACAAAAGGCAAAGCAGACTTTGTATTCAAGCGGTCACATGATTTAGAGGTTTATGGTATCACACTGCTAATATGATAATGAGAAAAACAAAGATGGCTAGACAAGCTAAATCCAAGGTTACTGAATCTTGGCTGCGATGCCCATTTTTCCCTCCACAGGAACCATTAAAAAAAAAAGTTATTTAATACCACTTCCTGGCCTTTGCTCTTCTGCTTCCAAGCACCATTCCTCATGATGTCACTTTGTCCATATAAGGGTTACTGGAGAGGGCACGACCTCCCACAATCCATACACGTATGCGGCTCAAATCAGACGTCTTTTATAACCAACTACTTTCCATTTTCTCTCCATTGTGAAACGACCATCACCCCCGCTTTCTCACTCCAAACCTATTTCCTGTTTCGTTTAGTACAGCTGATTCAGCAAAACCTCGGAACCAAAGGTTGGCGCACAGGATGGTTTTTCATTTTCGTCTTTCTGTTAGTACTATTTACTACGAACAACAGGATCAGCGATGTTTACTAAGTGTTTTTAATAAATGGGTAGGAGCTGCGGTGGTGGGATTGAAAAAAAATAAAAAATTTGATCATCACTATTTGAATTCAAACTATTACCGTGGCGGCGCAAAGTGAGGGCATATATAAACCGAGCACTGATTTATTACACTGCACTTCCAAACTGAGACAGTGGCTTATTGATTTATGCAAATTGGAAGTAAAACTAGAGGTTTAAAGCCACAATGTTCTCTCTCTTTGTCTACTTGGGCAGTAAAGTGGGCCTATCAAATTACAGCTTGACTTATTGTGGCATTCAGATGGCCTTTCAGAGTAATTCCCCTGATCCTCAGAGGCCCTTGAGGAATTCAAACCAGCAATCTGCACTCACTAATCAATACTACCTGATTTGCCCCCATTTGCTGCAATTCACTAAATTGAAGCGCACCCCATGATGTGGAGAATCAAGTGTGCATACGTGTCGGGATATTTCTGTGTTTGTGTGTGTGTGTCTATGTCCATTAACACTTCGGTCCCCTCACCAGACTAGAAGCCTCCAGACTCCTTTGATAGCAGCTATTAACTTTTAACCTCAGAGCGAGTCCAGAGGTTCTTTACTTCAGTCCGCAGCGGTGATGGACTCTCGCTGCTCTAATAACAAAACGACCAAAGGGATTGATGAGCACAAGCCACCTGACACTTAATGATGTAATCTGTAATTAAAGAAAACCACTCACCCAAATGCACATTTAGACGTTATAAAGGACAGTACAGGCAGTTTGGCAGATGCCCTCTGGGAAATAAAATGAGGAGCAGCAGATTATGAGCCTAAATATCTTTAATTATATGTGAAGACACCGTTCATTTGGTACACTTACAATTAAATCCCCACACTTAGCTCCTATCGCAGAAATGATTTCTCGGTGATTACACATCAGTTCAGGTAAAAGTTTCCTACATTAAAGCTTTCAAAAAGTTTTAATTCGTATTTTTTTACATTTCCTGTGAGGGATGTTTCACTCAAAAACTCAACACCATGGCTAAACTCAAACAAACGTGTCAGAATGTTCTCTCAGTTTTACTAATACTCAGTTTTGCTTCATGTCAGGGGAAATTATTCAAAGTGTGCACAAACTGTAAAATAAAGTGTTGCCATAATTAGTTTTGCAGTTTCTTTAGTGGCTTTCTGCGTGAAAATATGTGCATATTTAAAGATTTAGTGTTGCAAGAAAAAAAAAAGCTGATAAAAAAAAAGACAGTCTGAACTTTCTTCAATAATAAGGCGGTTCTTCTAATATAATATTACCTTGTCCGTAGTGCTCTGTTATTTTAAATGAAGTCACAAAAGGAAATGTGTCTCAGTAGTTTTCAATGTAATTTTAATTTAAGCTTCAAAATATTTCACATAACTCTTCCCTCCAAACCTATAACCATAAAGTCAACCATCGGCCTCTGGTCTCCCTCTAATTGGTTAAACTGGACTTAACGGCTGTGAATCCAGCGGTCCATTTTATAAAAACATACCTACAGCTGCAATAACCAGCTTACAGCGTGCTTTAGTCTTGTTCCATAGGACACAGTAAGCAGTTCAACGGTTTAGTGCCTGTGTGAGCACAATAGTACAGTACATTCACGACACAGCGAACATCTAGCTCAGGAGACTGTCACAGGAAATGAACTACTTCTTTTCCCCCCCCTTGCAAGACCAAATGCTGAGAGCAAAGTGCTTGTTGGTACATACCATCCTAGCAAGGTAAAATGATACACAGCAAAGCAAAAATTGTTCAGCTGAAACTGACTGAATCGGTTTGGCACTTCTGTTTATCTTTATCAAGCATGACAGAAGGAATTTGTGCGGTTTGTGGTTTTCCAAAGATACAAGGATCAGCCACAACATTAAGAACCCTTGTCTGTCTGCTCTGGATATCTGGGGTATCCTGTGGCATCTGGCACCAGGATGCCACCCTGTAGTTTGGGTGTGTGCTCAGTGGATCGAGCCTGACTGAGATCACTGGTTACTTGTGTTACGAGTCAAAGTAATAAAAGAGGTGTGTCTATGGAAAGTTACAGAAACAGAGCTGTAATTCATTACTTAGATACAGATGTGCATGCCATGCCTGCAGTAAATTTATGATCATCCTTGTCCCAGGCATCGCTGAGACATTTATCAGTTACATTTAAAGAAACACACAGTTGTTTGAACAGGCAATATAAATATTTCATTGTGGACTTTTTTTTTTTAATGTTCAGACTTAAACTGATTAAAAACAAATACTGAGCGAGTAATTTCCCAACATAAGCCAGCAGTTTTTTTTAAATTCCACGCAAGCAGAGTCTGCGAAACTTGCATTGTGTGTTACTGGCTCAGAAATGTGAAAACAAAGCACTGTCGTCAGTGTTTGTGTTGATCGGGTTCCAGATTTGTGGACTTTCCACCAAGCTTGTTGGTTCTTGCTGTGTGAAGAGCTGCGAACAGCTGGTGCACACCTGACACACTCAGCTGGAGACTAACCCACGGTGCCACACACACACACGGACACACACACACACGCAAAGCCTCAGACTGAGCTTACAGCTGCTTTAGCTGCTGCTGTTGCTATACATAGGGGAAGTGTATTTGCATTTTCCTTCCTGTGACTTCTGAGACATGACTGCCTTTAACCTACACGTTTATACACATATCTTACATGAGCATAAGCTCGGTCTGCTGTTACCTCTCCCTGCTGTCCTTCCATCTCCTTAACTCTTACCACATCACTGCCACTTTTACCCTGTCTCCTCTCCTTACTGTTTTGTTCATTCGCTCTGTTCCTGTGCTCTGCCTTGAGCTGTAGTCTAATGAGCAAGTGGCTGGCGTCGAGTGCCTTCTAGCTCTGTGGAGAGGTAGCAAGCCCATATGTTATTTACTACAGTGGACACTGCAGCAGCCGACCCATGCCAACTCTCAAAGACCCTCCTAGGAACAGATACTTCTCATCAAGTCTGTAGCTGTGCCATCAAACTGCTGGGAAGAGACACATTCCTGACTCTGCTTTTAGCTGTTAGACGCCTATGCACTGGAGAGCGGCAACAACACACAGAAATGAAGTGTCATAAATATTTTCCTTCAGTAAATGATAAGCAATATTATTCTCATCAGCGAGGTGTATTCATAGTGTCTCTCAGGGCTTCCATTGAGATTAAAGAGCATGTGTATTCGTTAAACTTTAAACTGACTAAGTGATATCAAGGCACTTTTCAAGCCGCTTTGAAATTCACATTAATTTCAGTCAGACGTTACCTATTTAATACAAAAGGACATCAGCTGAGAACAATTCTGACAAGGCTTTGAATCCGCTTAACTTGTCCCTACCTCACCATTTGTGAAAAGCAGCCCTTAATCAAAAACACATCCAACGAGACATATGCTCCATAACAAGTGTTTAGCACTCTCCTGCCTCACAGAAGACTCTTTATGTAAAGCACTGCATCAGTGCCGGCTACCATATGTTGAACTGAAAACCATGCCAGACATCTGGTGGGGCAGTGGGCACCGGGAGATGAAGCAGCCAAGCAGACTCACTAAAAAAAACGAGGATGTGCATGAGCATGATTTAATGCATGCACAGCGCTTGATGTCTGTCAGTGATTTCTGACTTTCTCTTTAAATCAATCAAGACAAACAATGATCAAACTGAGCGTTAAGCAGTTGGGTATATATATTAAGCTTGGACCAGTGCTTGAAGTGGGCCAGAACGCAGCGGAACGCAATTCCGGAACTTCTGTATTTTCGTCTTTTGGGTTCTGCCACTTTTTTCTGCGTTCCGGTACTTACTGAATAGACAATATCACAAGACCGATAAAAGACTACATTAGAGTTCCTGAACTGATTTTTTGCACTGGGTTGGACGATATGTAAAAATTTTCCAACTGACAATCTTCAGTCCAATAACCGACAATACGCACGCGCAGACTTTTTGATGGACAGAGCGATGTAATAATGCAAGGATTGATTTGCGTGTTTAGAACACAGAAAAAGTCCAAACATGGACAAACTAATTGCCAAATTACACACTGGAGGAGAAGGCGCAGATAGAAATGGACTGTTACCCCAGCGAGGAGGTTATAGACGGAGAAGACGATCCACTGGCTTCGTGGAAAATGCATGAGAAACGTTTCACATTGATGTCACACATGACACGGAAATATCTGTGTATACCAGCCACAAGCACAACTTCAGAACGCGTCCTCAGCACCGCTGCTAATATTGTTACCACCTGTGCACTGCTAAAATCTAAGAAAGTAAACATGCTTGTTTTCCTCTCAAAGAATGTATAAGTTTTGTTTGGAGGGAATATTTGACCTTCTTTTCTTGTTTGTTTCAGTATTAATATAGCTACTTTTTGAATTATATCGCACAAAAGACTTAACTTTATGTCAGATTTTTTTTTTCATGTTCGCTGGAAGAGACATTTTGACTTTTAACTTATTTGTTGTTTGGTCGAGTGTGTAAGGCAAACTCTGAGGAGTGTGCATTTGCTCGCAGCTGAAGGAGGGTGCTGTTAATAAAACAGCACTATTATTTATTTCTGTTGACTGCTTCTGTTAGCTTTAACCAACTCGTGGACAAATAAATAAATAAATCGCACTTGTAAAAAAGATTGATTCGTCCAGTCGCCCAACCTTATTATCTAATTACTTTCATGCTACTCCCTAAAATGACCATGTTAAACTAATTGTCATGTAGTTACGAGTTAACACTATAAACCTTAGGCTACAGCTCCACACACCAACACAAATCCGTATCCTGCTGAGGACACACATATGATCTTTCTTAGCTTTTAGGTATGAATACAAAAGCAACAATACAAAGCACAGCTGAAAACCAGACCAACGGCACTTAAGTGATCACCACAGTGATTCTACTGTAGAAACATGCACAGGCAGAAAAGAAGACTACGATGTTGTAAGTCTACCTGCTCATCACTTGCATTTATTTCATGTTGATAGGCTCTGGATGTGGTCGGTATTCACTCACTTTTAACATCATTCTGGGTTCTTGGCTAGCTTTGTGTTAACATTAGCCAAAGCTGTGTTAGCAGTATAAAGCAGTTATTTCTGTCCACTTTGCATTCTTATCTTCTACTTTTGTGCAATAAAAATTTAAAAGAAATATTTTCACCGATCAAAAGCTGTCGATCACTCAACCATTTCACTCCTCCCAGCAAATCAACTGAAATCAGATGATTAAAGCACAAGCGTTTAGCAAGAAAGAACATTTATTTGATTTTTTTTCCTTCTTATTCGCTATCCTTTGTAATGCAGGTCACTACATAATTGTAACTGTAGCGTAATTACTATATTTATACAGTAATTACATAAATACATTACCGCGTTACTGAAAAACGTAATGTGACTACAGTAATGCGTGACTTTGGATTGTTTTACATCATTCACTGGTTGTGATTTAATTTAAAAGACACTTATCCTGCTATTCTTGTTAACAGATGGATCAACATGCATTAGCTAGTGTTTTATGGACAAATGGGCTTCTTTGTCAAAAAAACAAAAACAAAAAAGATAAAAAAGGACATAAGTACTAAATCTTAAAATATATTTAATAGTATATTTGCAAAACCTACAACACACTCTGACCTTTTTCCACTTATAAATTGTAAATGTAGCCCTTTTGCTCCATTAACTTCTATTCATGAAGAATTATCTTGCAAGTGACCTCTGAACCATGGAATATATATTCTGGAATCTATAGTGCTATATATTTTTTAAGACTTTTGCTTGCCTCCATTTTTCTTGTTGTTACTGGAATTCAAACAAAAAACCAAAAACGAAATATGTAACAATAAAAGGATTGTTATTCCTATTAAAGAATTGTTCTTCTTCTTCTATTGACAAATCAGAATAAAAACCACTTAACGAAATTAATTTTGCTTATGAAACAGTACACACTGCTGTACTGTATACACAATGCAGGGATGGTAATCGAGAACCGGTTCCCAGTACTGCAGTTCTTCAGAATTATAAGTCTGCTTGCCTGTTGATCCCGCTTATCAGTTCCCCTTTTACTTTATAGTTAGGTGATTTCAGTTCGTGTGACAACAGTGACACAGTCTACAGCATCGATGTGGACGTTACCTTCATTTTTATTGCACAAACGGACGAGAGTGTGATCGTAAACTGCATCCAGGAAAGAAACACCCACATTTTACTACTAACATAACTTCAGGTTTCGTAAGCACCTGCACAGCACCAACCCTAAGCTATTGAAGAACCCAGTGTGATGCTAAAGCTGAGTGAATACCCCAGCCCAGCAACCAGACCCTGAACTTCAACAAGTGAGAAGCAGATGAGCAGTCAGCCTCCATTTCTACCTGTTCATGTTTCTAAAGTAAAATTACTGTCACGATTACTTTAAAGTCTCTTTGTGCTGGTTTCTCCTCATTAGGATAGGGATTTGTGTTGGTGTGTGGGACTGTCATCTATAGGTTTAAAAAAAAAAAGGTAATTATAAGACAATGTGTCACAAGGTCGTTTTACAGAGTAACATGAACGTAAAGTAACAAGTAGTATAATGAATTACTTTCTCCTGAGAGTAATTAAGTCAAGTACTGCATTACTTTTAAGAAAAGTGTTCTGTGTATTATGTGTAATAAGTACTTATTTTGAGAAATGACCCCAACACTGATCACAATAAAGATGGAAAAAACCTCCAACATGCACAAACATTTGACCCACAGCATGTAGTTTATTTGCAAGAATCTAATGTCTGTGCTGCTTAGCCATGGTGGTGCCTCTCAAAACAAAACAATGAGAATCAAACAGGAGAATCTATAAGGAATTAAAGAGGATAGGAATCACTAAATTCCTATCCCTAGTAGACTGTGAATGTTTTAGGTGACTGTGCACATGTAGCACATTTATCGCGAACAGAAGCTAAATTATCTGAGGGAAAGTACCGTGTCAAAAACATGTCCCACATTTAGCTAAATATGTTCGTATAAGAGATGTTGACCAGATGAGTTATAAATTCCACTGAACATTGTGCTTGTGGACGAGTGAAAGATCTGATTTTGTCTGAAACTAAAAAAAGTAAACTAAATGAAAGGAAATGACCGATAGTCAATTAAGACTTAATAAGAAAATGAATGACTGAATATCTCATCATGTATATCTGCTCTAACTTTAAATATAGATATTCTTTAAATAGTATATCTACCATTTAAAGAATATCTATATTTAAAGTTAGGGCAGATAAGTATATAAGAGAGTGGACTGGAAGTTTTTGTTTTTTTAAATGAGATTTTTATTTAGAAAAATAATTATTTTATTTATGAAATAAAGCACTATATTTTTTATTTATATATACCCAAATCACAGCAAAAGTTGTCCGAAGGCCTCAAGGCAAGGGGTTGGATCTTTTAATGCAACATGATCATGGTCAAGTGAGTAGTGGCCATCTTTTGTGCACAGTGGTATTATTACCCATTAGGTTTGATTGCTCTGTATGTCTGTGTAATACTCAAAGCATAAGGCAATGGTGCCCTTATTATTATGACATCCACTACACGCCATCAATTAAATTAAGATAAAGTCCAAACACTTCCCAACGCTAGCTTATTAAAAATAAGAAAATCACCATGGAACCACGGCATGGTGAGCTGACGTAGGCTATGAAAAAAGGATTTTTAAGAGACGTGCAATGGTCTCTGCCGAGGACAAACCTTTGAAAGGCAGCATAGAACTTTCATCACCTGTCACTATTACATTACATTTCTCTAAAACTGTAGGCTTGTTCAGCAAGGTGAAATTTCCAGAAACTTTCTAGTCATTTAAATGATGTTGTTTCCAGAGTGACCTGGCATTCTGTGCTGCACTCATATCACAAACACCATGTGCACTGCAGTGAGAATAAATTGACTTCAAGGAGTGCAACCATCTGGAATTCAGTATTCTCTCTTGCCACAATCTACTAGAGATTCTTATGGTTGCCTGAAGGCAGAGGTAACCTTTCCAAAGGACCAAGGTCATGTTCAAAAGGGGATATAGCTCTCATAATATCCTGTATGATCATCATCTTAGTCAACATCTTGTATGTGGGAGAAATGTGCAGGTGTTAAGGCCTGACTGACTTGGAACAAGGCCAAATCACAACAGCTAGATGACTGTGTTGGAGCATGTCCAAAACGGCAAGACATGCAGGGTGTTTCTGATCAGCACCACTGAGTACATACAGCGGTGGGAGCAACTACGAACTAGCAATCGTAATCGACTTAAACCTTTGAGGTCCAAGTTGTTGTCTGTGATAACTTCAGTCCTTACCCTAACACTAAGTCTAACCCTCAGAATATGTCATTTAGTTTTTATTAGTATGTTTGTTTAGTTATAAGTATGTTTGCCTTGCTCAAAACAGGGCTGGGATACAAGCGATGATGACTTAGACCTCGGTCCCCAGGCAGCTGTCTCCTGGTAATGTTTTGGTGCCAGCAGTATCAGCCAAACTCAGAGTTCTTTAAGAGACAACAGCAGTGTTAGATTTTTGTGAATTTTGTTTTAACCACATGCTAAACTGACAAATACTCACATTATAAATTCATGTGTGACAATTCAAATTAAATCTCATACATTTCTTCTATTAGTGTAGAATTAGTGACTATTCTGAGAAAGGTAGCACGACCAAGTCCTATTCTGAAGCCTGAAGATTCTATGTGTTTTGAAACTGCATGTAATGAATGATGGGATTAAAACATTATTTTACAATGAATTTACAAAACTAGCTTACCAAGGTCAAGGTCCTTTTTCTTATAGTCTTCTAGAGAACCACAGGACTCACCCCTTGGTGGCCACTGAAAACAACGCAGGCACTTCTTTGTTGGCTTCACTTTTCAGACTAATCTTTTTATACTGCCTAAAAGATTAGCCTTAAAAGATTAGTGATTAAGTGTCTGAAAGTGTAAATACAACAGAAAGTGCTTTCAAAAGAGAATGTAGTAGAAAGCGCTGCTAAATATGCAGGAAGTGGGTGATCTGTCTCTAAAGCAACTTGGGACAGTCGAGTGTCTCCCTCAAACACCACTTCACCCGTAACAGACACCAGGCCTGTGCCAAAAGAGCAACAACAGCTCATCAAGCATGACTGAAAATGAATGAGTATTATTACATAATTATCCATAAACAATTTCTCTAGTGTAACCACAGTGGAACATGAGCCACTGGGAAGGAGAGGAAGACACTAGACTGTTGCATAGCTTCAACAGACTTAGAAAGGATAGGTATTACACCAAAAATTCAGGCAACACTTATGTCTGAGTATGGTTTAACTCACAACTGGGTTCAAGGTTTAAAGTGTGGCAGATGATATTCTGGCATGTCAGAGAAGATAAGAGCTAATGAAAGTTGGAAGACATGGAGGATTGCCACTTTGTATTCAACCCTTTGTAGGTAACTGTTCAACTATCAAATCTGAACACTTGTGGTACACAGTGACCTTTAGCTAATGCTCAACACAGTAAGTTTGACTGTGTTGACAGATTACAGTGCAGTTAACCATGATGACAAAGAAATGTAAAAAAGCAGCATGAGGCACATAGGTAATATTTCACAGCCTTGTTTTTTCAACACTCAGTTTCCCTCGACTACAAACAAGAATAATACAACTTCTGTCTAATGTGACACAATCAAGCAATTGAACAAACTTTTTCAATTTAACTTTGACTCCTTAGGGTGATGATAAACAATAGCTGTGGGTTAAAGCTACATATTAGTATTATTATTATTATTATTTCAGAGGCAGACAGCCAGTCATAAAAAGGTGGCTTAAAGAAACAGGGGCGAAAACGACTTTATTCAATCAATGAATGAACTAAATGGCTAAACCAAGGCTTAGTATAAACAGATACATAAAGATTATTTCGGACTTTGGACTATGAACCTTTGAAGTAGAGATGAAACAAACTTTTAATGAAACAAAAGTTGGATCATTCAGGTTTGGGCAGTAAAAAACAATCTTGCACAGATACAGGAAATGCTTGTTTCTCTTGTGTCTCGATGTTAGTCAGTTATCAGATGTTAGATACCAGTCATGTTAGCTTAAGCACATTGTGTTTTTCTACACTTGTAATTGACGCAAAGATTCAATCCCATTTTATCACCAGTTCAGGAAACCAGATAATTATAAAGACATCATGTGCTTTTTTTCCTACCAATTAAGTCAGGCTGAATATGAGAATCATCTCCTTGTGACTGACATGTGATGTGAGAAACCCTCTACCTTAATTGGCTCCATGAGCTGTGAGTCAATACCTCTGCTGATGCTGTAGCAGCGCTGATCAAGAAAGTGTGGAGAAAGTTGACGCTCGCTCTAAAAATATGTGTATGAGCTTTGAGTTATAGCTCAGAGAATGAGTACAGCTTGTGACACAATTTGGACCAATTTAAAGGTTTCTAATTTCTTGAATTGCTTCCATGAGTTGTGTTTAAAAGTCACTGTAGCTCCAACTTCTGATCAAGTTAATCAGAAGGCTGAAGGTTACACTAGATGATAGCCAGTGTTCAGTGATCAGTGTTGGCCTACTCTTCCATTCAACACTACTCTACTTGTTCCACAGCATGAAACTGAATCACTTTTTATTTTTCAACCCCAAGCTATTTATAGTTTTCTAATTCACACACCACCCTGTGGCCATCTTGGTAATGCCTCCCAGCAGTGATGGTATTTTAATGAGGAGAAAGCTATAACTTTAAGCTTTTAACTATACAATCTAAATGGAAAAATACATATAAAAACTGCACATATAGAAACACGTGTCAAGTCTGACGGCAAAAAAATGCGTAAAAACTTTTTCCTAAAATTTCCTAAAAAGTCTGCCATGCACATGCAAAGTTACACAGAATTGCAGACTCATTAGAGGCTCTATTGACAGTGCCAACAAGATAGATACAGATCTCCAGGATACATGCAGACATTTCTTCTAGCATCACCAGCAGGTCAAAAATCTTTTCGTAGCATATGAAATATCTCAACAGCAACTGGATTAAGCCTACCCTTAGCCTACTTTTGGAGAAAGAATCTTTCAGGGGTTAAATCAGGATTTGTAATGCTGGGGTTTTGCATTTTTTTTCAAAGCTGCCATAAGTACACAGGCAGTATGTGTGCACAGCAGCACCAGGGCTAATCTTTCGATAAAGGCCTACATTTGAAGCAAAAATATTGACAGCAGACATGTTAAAGAGACAACTTTGATCAAATGTAAACTCTAATGTGGCCTGGCACTAAAAACAATCAGCTCTGAATGTGGTAGTTACCAAAGCTAACCGTTTTTACAGGTATCACATAATGGTGGTGTTAGGATACCCCTTATAGGAGGTAAGGCATCTCGGCTTGGCACCCTCAAATCTCTCTCACTAATCCTTAAACCTTTTATAAGTCTTATGAATATCCTGGTATCCTAACCTGTATCGTCTGCTTATAGCCCATCTCTGCTGTGTTCATAGTGAGGCTTATATACAGCAGATGTACTGTATATAGTTTTTGTGCCTGCCTCTCCTTCATTTGTCCTCCACTTGTTGAGCTTTTACAAACTTTTTTAAGGACACACCTTATGACACAACTATGTCTGCACACCATGCAGACATATTTTTCAGCTTGTCGCTCTTTTTTGGTGTTGCTCTTTAAAAAAGGACATCAAAGTCTGGCTCCTTGAAAGTAACACATGAAGAAATGAAGGGTGGCTCACGACCTTTGCAGAGTACTGCATATGTCGTTAAAACAGAATATCAGATCAGTTTATATTCAGATATGAACCAAAATGAGGTCTCTATGTCAGTTACCGGCCTATTTTTCTCCCTAACCTGACATCCATCTCTGCCGTGTGTCCTATTTGACTGAGAGAAGAGGGGCTTTGGAGAACTACTATGAAACATCCAATATTTGCAAGTTACTCTGAGAACTTGACATTTAATTAAAATCCAATTGAAAGGTTTTTTTCTACTGCTAAAAGTGGAATGATTCTGATAAAAAAAAAAAGATAAATAGTAAAGTTACAATTTTCATTAAAGAATATTATGTAGCGGATCTAATAACATTATTGGATGGCATTTATAAAACTGACATTGGTTAAAATCCTGTTTCACTGTTTAGCTTTGCTTTCACTGGGTGTTAAATCCAGTGAGTTGGGAGTAAGTCTCACTAATGTCATTATGACACAACTGTACAAACATAAATTACAACCTTACTAAAAATGATTATCACTGAACTTTTTCTTAATAGTAAAATAACACAATACTGAAGTTAAATTAACTATTATTTATCATTTATTAACAGTGGATATGTAAAAATGTGATGACCTGTATAACTCTGAGTAACTGTCCTTTGGTTTTATTGCAGTTAAGTTTGACTTTCTCCCTGTTTGTGCCACATCTTTCCCAACAGGCAAGTCACTTACAGGTATCATACTTCCATTGCTTCCTTGTCTCTCCACAACATTACACAGTCGCCAAACTTTCCAGCCTTTTCACAGTGTTTCATTGATTCGCTCATGCCTGACCTCTTGCCAGTTTTTGACTACTGCTTTTGCATAATTCCTATGAGTTTTGCTTTTTTGGAGTTTTGGGAATATTTCTTGTACTCTGCCTCCTGTCTGCCTTTCTTACTTTGCCTGCATGTACTGCTTAACTCTTAGTTCAGCCATTAATTAAATAATTAATTTCATAGACTAAATAGCTGCAATTATTTGGAATTATTACTGTTGTGATTTTTTAAGGTAGAATATTGTTCAGGTATGCAAATTATTAAAGAAATTTTCTATGCAAACCAAATTACAGTTAAATAAAAGTTTCAATATTACCTTCATAGGCAAAAGGAGAGATGATAGCAATGAGCTCCAATATCTGATTCCTTTGCTGCAGCTCCTCCCAATCCTTTCCTATCTTTCTTTCCATTAGTATGCTAATGGTACATGGCTGTATTTTGCCTATGACAGGCCTGCTGAAAAATGCAAATTTAGCCTGGAGAAATTATCTCTGGAAAGTTTGATGATTAGAAATATGAAGTTGTTAAATACAGCCTCCTGTAATGTACTGTAAATGTAAAAATCTGTACTTGACTAAAACTTTGGCAACCTCCAAGCTCATCCACAGAGCCACTGGGGACACAAATAGAAGCTTGAGGCAGCAAAACAAACTCACATACGTAGAAAAAGCAGCAAATGAAATCTAATCTAGTCTTGTGGTGCAGTTTATCAGAGGTGGAGGTCACTAACGGCGTTCTTTTTGAAGGTCGAGGATAAACTGGAGACAAAGGCAGAACATGCCACAGCTGGTTGCCCATGGCACAGGGCAGAAAAAGGAGAGGGAGAGTGAAAGAGAAACTGTGAGCAGTGTGGAGGTGGTGGTGGTGGGGAGGGGGATCTTGTCAGAGCGTTTCTATTTTTAACTCTTCAACCTCACTGAGTGTCACACCCAGTCCACCCCTTCTCCATCCCTCACTTGCAGAGTCTCTGTGTTTCCATGGCAACCGCCTCCCATGTCTCCCTGACAACACCCTCCACCAACCCTCCCCCCTCCCAAACTACCATCAATGCCAACACCCCCACAGCCCCCACCCACACCCAAATCGACGATGCAGTGATTATTATGGTTCCACAGCAACGCGGGGAGTCTGGGAAGGAGAGGGAAAGACGTGATGTGGATGGAGGAGACAGTAAGGGCAAAGAGACGGAGGGAGGGGGCAGGAGAAGAAAATGAGAGATGGAGGGCATTAAAAGAAAGGACAAATAGAGAGAAAGAGGGCGGGTAGACAGAGGGAATGAGGAAGACGGAAGATAAAGATGAGACATGATAAAGGGTAGAAGAGAAAGCGGGAGAACGGTGGGAATAGAAAGATTAAATAAAGCTACTACACTGAGGAAGCGACTTAACCAGAGAGGGGATTGGGGCTAAAGATAAAGAAGGAAACTGGGGTGAAGTAGGGAGGTGATAAGTCGGGAGAAAAGGAGGGCAAGAAGCAAAAATAATTTCCAAAACCTCCCCTTAGCCCACTTGTTGTTCCTCTGACTGGAATTAATTTAAAAGCACCACAGAGATTTTTAATTAGGAAAAGTAGAGCTGATAAAACATCACACACAATGTATTTGTTCTAAAATAAGAAAGAAAAACAAAAATTTTTTTTAGACCTAAATAAGCAAATAGAAGACTGGCAGATACTTCTAGCCTCTACATTGCAATTTATGTTACGTGTCAGTGAGTCAGAATTGGCAGGAACGCCGGAAGATGGAGCAACTTTCAGATGATCTACAGGCAGCAGATGGGAAGGAGTGAAAAAAAATGATAAAAATACAGGAGAAGGAGGAATGGTGCAAAGACTGGGATGAAAAGGGCAGAGGAGAAGACAGGTAAGGACGTCAATCTTCAGTCCACATCTGTTCTTTAGGGGCAATAAGGCTTATGTTGAGCTCACTTGTGAGTAAAATTCAGCCCTTCAGAGACTGTAAAACAGGACATGCACTACTGGGAGAGAAGCAAACTAACATAGTTGTCACATGACTGAACCAAATGAGCCTTCGTGATGAATGAGCAGTCTAATATCTGAGGAGTGAACGCTGCTGTGAGATTGGTGAAATACACGTTCCCTACATTAAGCTAAACTAGCAGGTTGAAGCTACATATTTATCAGACAGATATGAGAGTAGTATCAATCATCTCAAGGAACGACATGCATTCTTGAGTGCATGTTGTGTTTCTTCCACAGTGTCTTGATTCTGCCGGAGGTTTCTTCCTGTTAAAAGGGAGTTTTTCTGTTCCACTGCTGCCAAGCACTTGCTCAGAGGGGATTATCTCGTAGCTGGGGTTTTCTCTGTGTTACTGTAGGAATTTTATCTTAATATATGAAGTGCCTTGAGGTGACTGTTACTGTGATATGGCCCTATATTATATATCGAGTAAAGTCGAGCTTCTACACTGGGCATAGATCACATCACTCCTAATTCAGAATTTCTTCACAGTTTCTGGTCATAGGATACGAAGGACCAGTATTACTTAGGATGAGAAATAATTAGTACATAATAATTCATAACCACTAGAAAAGATGTTACTGATTATGCAATGTTAATTCATTCTAACATAGCTGAAATTTTCAAATTCACCATGTCCTTATTATGAAGCTTCTGGTGCTGCGTGCTGGTGTCAAAAGTGAGCCTTCTTTGTACTACATTTTAATCAAGACCATTAGAGTTAAAAGAAGACTGATATTTTTATCTGTATTCATTAATATTTAGTGGCAGGCTCTGTTCTGAGACATTTGTGACAGTGATTAAGTCAGAAACAGCATGAAAGGAGGAACTGGGGTGGAGGTAGACTGCAAGGTGGGCAGATACATAGCAACTGTGGCCTATTTATTCATTCATTCATTCATTTTCTTCAGCTTATCTAATTCAGGGTTGCGGGAGGGCTGTAGTTTGGGGTGCGTCCCAGACAAGTCGTCAGTCTGTTGCATGGCTGGAGCTGAAATAGAACGCCCTAGCACGTATTCAATAAGATGCTGAGCCATTAGTTGATGTGGGTTGTCTATTTATGTAAAACAAATACAGCTAAATGGAAGCTACTGTGTGAAAAAGGTTACTTGTGCATAAACGCACCATTACCAGCAACTTCAGGAAACATATATAAATCAAACCTTCTATGACTAATGCAGTGCAGCATGGTTGTCTAATTTAGCAAAGCTATTGCTGTCCCAGCGTTAGCCTCCTGGCACCAGTGATGATGCTGAAAACAAGTCTGTACTGATTAAGTGGAAAGAGTTAGCAATGACTTTAAACACTTCTTCAAATTTTCCTTATTAGTGCTCAGACAAGCATCACTGACAGCTTTGTCAGTGGATAGCAGTCGCACATGCAAAACAAACTCACTCTTAATTTAAAAGACAAATCAGACACTGAAAACACTGAAAATAAATGTGGAGCACATGTGTGAATAAAAAGTGAAATGCAGCCCAATTTTTTCTAATGAAAAAACTGATAACAACACTAAGGTGACCCAGACAGCTGGATTCTCTCCTCTATGTCTGACGCCATGGAGAAGTTACACCGGTGCCCACACCCACACTTATAAAATGCTTCCAAAACAGAACCAAAACTGTGATTTTGCTTTGGCTGCAGGCAAAACTCAAGTGGAATATTTACAGTTGTGCTGAGTCACGATATTATTATAATACATGTACATGTTTCTTGGTGATGATTTCAGACAGCAGTGGTTCATAGGTGTCATTTCTGTAGCAGGCACCTGATGGAGCCAGCGAGCAGGGCTGAGATTCTCCAACAACAACCTGCTTAACAACCGACACAAACTGCAACTTGATTGTCTGTATGCAGTGTTACACAGTCAACCACAACACACCAGGTTTCCCGGTGGTTATCACAATTTCTGGAATTTGCTTTGTTTTAATCTCCCTGGCTCGTATCAAGGACAAATCCAGGACACTGCATCAGGTAAAAGATGGTTTCCACTTTGCTTTGCTTTGTCTCACGCACACATTCACACAGCAGGAATGACAACAATTTCTTCTTTCTTTCGGACTACACGCAGATTGAAAAAATGAGGGTGTGTTTGCCTTACGTAAGGGTGAAACAGTCACTGTCATCAATATTGTATATGAGAGGAAAGATGCAGGGTTAAAAATAGATGGACTCAAGATAAAGTCGGGAGAAAGACACTCCCAGGCAGGCTGGGTAATAAAAACATGCTACCTGTGCTGTCTGGACCAAATTACACAGAGTGAAGAGACTAACACACAAGGTCATTAACAGCAGCATGATTTCATATTTCGTATTTAATCTTAGAACACATCAGAGCACAACAGCAACCATACAGTTAATCCTGTAACACTGGAAGACTCTGACCCTGTGCTGATTTAAAATTGATGAGCTTTTCCTTGGAGTGGCACGTACGGACACAGATGCGGCTTCTTGGCTGCCTATAGAAAGTAGCTTCTCTGTCACCTTGTCTCTAACATTATTGAAATACTACTGTTAATCATTTAACCTGCAATCACTGATTCTATATTGTTGTGGATACAACCCTGTCCATGTTAAGCAGTCACATGTAAGTTCTGTTTCATGTAAACTCAGACTCTTTAATAACTCCATTTTTGATCTTCACTAACTCTCCAAGGATAAAATGTACAGTTGTGGTGAAAAACGTGCACACACTCACCGTGGACATAAATCTCACAGTAATTTTGGATTTACTAGAACTCTGTTCTATTTCCAGCATTAGCATTTTTGCCCCTCAGCAAACACAGAAGCTACAGGAAACAAGTTGGATGAGGAACCCTGGAGAGAAGCACTGTCCAAAGATTCACTATAACTGTGGTCATTCAAACACATCAACGCATCACTATGCCTCACATAGTGACTACAGTCTCACGGTAAACCATGAGAAATAAATGTGAAATGCGACACAACTGTCTTTCAAGTACTGTAATGTGTAGTAAACCACATCAAACACATCATGTTACAAACAGCTGGGTGGCTTGATAGAATTAATTCATGATTTCAGACATTTCCAGCTTTTGTTAGGAAATGTCATTGCCTTCGTTTGAACTATTTAACGCTAAATCATAGCAATCACAAACCATAACGTTTTCTGCAAACACAACAGGTTTATTTCAATACCTCATCTCACCAAATGTGCAGTTCAAGGTTGAACTGTGGAAAAAACCTAAAGGAAAAATCTGTGAAAAATCATCACAGCCCTGCAAACATCATCACTGTATTTGTAATACTGAAGGGTCGTACATGATGTGGTGCTGACTTAGGCAGTGTAAAAATCAAGCTATTTGGAGAGTGCCAAATATCATCATTTACATTTATTTAATTATTCAAAGTGACTGATCAGTCACCTTTATGAAAATTGATTTTTGATAGCCATATATTTTGTATGAGATTTCTGCTGCATGGTTTTATTCTCCAGGTCAAAACTGGACTATAAATGGACAGATACTGGCTTTCTTTCCATGTACATTACTGGCCTCGTCAGACACCATGTTACAACACTGGGAATGAACCTAAACAAGGTAATGTGGCGATGTATGCTGGGCTAGGTGGATGAAATCTCACATTTTCTTTAACCCTTTCACGCATAGTGGTCACTACAGTGGACAGCTATTCAAAGCTTGTTTTCTTGTATTTGTGTCAGTGTTGATGGTATACTTGCACATAAACCACTACGTTGGACACTGATGTGTTGCTCCATACCCAATTCATAAGTCAAAACGTATGTTGTCCACCTAAGTGGACATGTAAAACGCTTTGAAAAGTAAATGTTAAAAAAATGAAGTTCAGAAATCTTTTTTCCATGCCTAAAAATTAATAAAAATACTTAAGAAAACTATCCTGATTGAGATTGTCATAATTCATGCATAAAAGGGTTAAGGATCTTAAACCTACAGGAACATTCCTCAATTCACTTTTAGAAATAAAATGAATTTTCCTGAAATAATTTAGTTCATTGTGTTCTGTGTATTTAAATACTTCACTGTCATCCACATCCACAGTAATAGCAAACACAGGGACAAGCATACTAAACATCCCCAAAATGATTAAGGATGTGCAAACTTCCTCAAGTCAGAAACAATAAAAAAATGAAAAGGGAAAAATGTTCTTACCTGTGGGACGAGGTTACATTGTTGGTGGCATAATGAAAAAGAAAAAAATGGGAAGGGAGAGAGAAAAAAATCAAGTTTACTCTCTTTAGAATTGTCTCCATTGTCTTATACACAATTCTCCAACATCAGCTCTAACAGTCCCTCTGCTTTAAGACCTCTCTCGCTAAAATAAGACTCGAGTATCGAGTCATGTGCCTGAAAACTTTTGCTTTGTCAGTCAGACCAAGATCTGTGTGGAAGAGACAGACTCAATTCTAGCTACTTGATGAAACCTTTTATCTACAGAGCGTTAAACACATATTTCACCCGGAGTGTCAGGGAGGTTTAAGGTCTGAGATGGGACTAAAGCGCAGCACAGCGAACTACAGTGGGAAGTAAATCTTCATTAGGAGGGTGTGAGATGTAGTCTGTAGAGACAGAGTGATCAGGCTACAATGCAGGCATTATAAGTAAGAGGTGTATGAGGTGCTATCAGGGTTTTTCTCAGGTTACAGGAGGCAGGCCTTACCAGGCACTGGACAGTAAACTGCAGGTTACAATGTTGCTGGTGATTGGTTAGATTTGGATGGATATACCTGTCTGTTGTAATAACAACAGGGGACAATCCTGGTACATGAAGGTTACTTCTAATCAGGATAATAATGCAAAAACAAAGATTGTAATCTGAAGTATGGTCTGAGCAAAAATATAAATTCCTCCACACCTATAAATTAACTCTATGTTTAAAATTGGTGGTCATGAGAGGTCAAGCAGACTGCAACTTAAGAAAATGCCAGTAAATAGAAAAATACTACAAACACACACAAAACACAACAGAAGGTGAATAAAACACAGTGGAACTAGAAAAAACCCAAAATCTCACAGAAAAAGCAGAGAAGTGTTAAGATATGAATGTGACGGCAGTCACAGAAACCAAGGACTGCAGCGAGACACGCATGAAAGAAACAGAGCACTCGTCTGTGTCGAGAGGGAGAGAAAGATGCAGGTAATGTGTGTTTTTATCGTATGGTTCACATAAAACTGCACACACGTGTTGGTATTAGCAGTTTACTGTTAGCGTGTGAATTTTGTAACTGTTGCGTCTGCGTTATTGTCTCCCCAAAAACACTTCTGTTGTCTCTTCAAGTTGTTTTTTGTGGCATTTTTTTCTATTTCACTTGTTTTTATCTAACTTCTGTTGTGTTTTGTGTGTTTTACAGCATTTTCCACTTTCCTGGTATTTTCTTAAGTTGCAGCAAGTTTGACCTTTGAGGGCAACAATTTTACCTTTTTTTATCTTTTTTTTTCTTGGCCAAAAAAATATAAAGAATAAATTCAAGTCCCATGTTTGAAGATTTAATCTAACAATGAGGGACATGAAAATGGTTCAGAGTGACTTTAATATGAAAATATGGTCACTCGCAGGTGACACGTGGAAAACTTTATGAAGGTCACATCCTGTGGCTCAAAGTAGTAGAATTTTTAGGGTTTTTGGTTTATTTTGGGGCAAATACTACATTGCAGAGAATTCAGAAAATAGCTGAATGGAGTAATGCATCTTTAACGTATAACAAGTCATATATAGTTTATAATAAACACCTAAAAATAGAATTATAGAATTTTACTTTACTTTAGAGGTGAAAAAATGAAAAACTGTGTTTTGTGCCTTGACCTTGACCTAAGCCACGTTTTAAATAAGATTAATTTGTAACACATTTTCCAGTTTTTTTGTTCACAACCATGTATAAAAGATGGGCATAACCTTGAAAAATCAAGGTTTCTTTCTTTCTGATACTCAGGAGGCGGTAACTCCTTCTGGTGTCAAAATTCTTTTTGACAGAAGTCTGTGGGAAAATGAGCCCAGGCTCCCTCGCTCTGTGACCTCAGTTAACGTTTTTCTGATGGGTCACCATCAGATCAGATAACAAGGTTATGCTTTAGTTCCAGCCTAATTTTGACTGACACAATGTGATCATATGAATGTGCAGTCCTGCTTAGTTTCACAGTTTGGCACCAAAAAGACAAGATGGCGACAGGAAAAACATCACAGTGGCTACATCCTGTCCATCTTTTATATAAAGTCTATGGTCATAGCCTCTTCTACATACACTAATTTGCCTCTATGCAGATGATTAAAGCCTACAAAATTCCTGACTGAATCTTAAAGGCATCAGCAAACTGGCTTTTCCATGCAGCACCCAGGGTTATGTGTGTTTTTACAGACAAAAAGGAGATAGTGGGAGGTTACATAGCAGCTGACAATCACATGAAACAGTAGACAGTGGAGCAAGCATAGACGGTAGCAGCTATCAGCACAAGGTCAAGTATTATCAAATTGTTATGATCACAGTAACAGATACACAGAAGCAGGCAGAGGAAAATCAAATCAGACAGTTTACCCTGGCAGGTTTGTTAATGTAGGGCCCGACCAGCACAGTACATTTGTGTCCCACAGTCATGCTGGCAGCATAGAAGATTAATATATTTGGACACAAATGAGTTTCTGTCTGTGATATTTTCCAGATTATATTTGCAGTAGTAACAAAGAGCAGTTGTTTATCGGTCGTAAATGTAAATATCTTAAAAGCTGATTAAAATGGAAGCTATTCTGGATATATCTGTCGGGCCCTGGTTATTTCGGATTCACAGGGGACAGGATCGAGCACCAAGCAGGCAAAGAGCCATGCATACAGGAAGACAAACAGCACTACTTCTTACTATCCTAGCCTGCAATCACTTTTCTTTACATTAGCTCCATGTTATTCATAATCTTCCCTGTAGTTCACCAACCTTCCAATGGGGGAAGCTGTGGCGACGAGGACTCCTGGTGGTCTGAGTGTGCAGGGAGAGAGGAAGGGGCTGCTTGGGTGATGGGAGGAGGGTGTGTGGCTGAGCTAAGGGACACTGTTACGCATTTGGAGGGAGTGACTGATAATGACGATGCAGGGGTGGCTTCTTCCTTACAGGAAGCAGCTGAGGAATTAAGGGGTGTGGCTGAAGTGATAGAGAATGCAGGACCAGCGGTTCCCGCGGAGGCCATTCCTGCTGTTCTAACAACAGGAGTGGCCTCCAAACTACCGGGGGTGGCTGTGCAGGACATTAGTGTGGCTGAAGGGACAAATGGCTTGGCATCGATGTTGAGCGCTGATCCAGCTATGGTTGCTGAAGGGTATGTTTCTGCTGAAGGTAAAGGTGATGAATTGGTGGACACAGTGGGGGGAAGGTCTGAAGTGCTCTTGAAAGGGTTGAAATCAGAAGCGGCTTGTGAAGCAGGGATGGTGGTTTCTACTGGGGTTGACTTTGTGAGGGAAGCAGTGGCAAGGGAGGCTGTGTTGGTGATGGGGGTGGTTGTCTGGGAGTCGGGAGTGGAACCCGGAGGGGTCTGGAGAACTGAATCAAGGAAAGAGAAGGTCTGGGAGACAGGGCTTAGGTTGTCCCCTGTCATCAGTGCTAGGCTACCGCTGACATCCCCAGCTAAACTATTCTTGGTGACCGTACTAGCAGCTGAGCTAATATGGTTTTCAGGTTTGGCTGAAATCTTGTCTTCATTGGCCTTTTGCCCATTTTTAACAGACACAGTAAAGTCATCTAAACACATAGGCTCATAGGAGCGCGAAGACAAATCTGATACTTTGCCAACATGGGAACAGTTTGTAAAACTTGTGGGTATCTGTTCAGGGCCAGAGGGTAGAGGGCTGGGGATGGAGTTTGGAGCTTTGGGGTCACTAGAGCCAATGTCAGCACCTGTAGCCCACTTAGGGGCAACTGTAGCTGGCGTGGGAGAGACAGGCTGCTGTGGAGCTCCCCACTCCTGTGGAAGTCTTGCCCGACTCTTAGTCTTCCTGCCTTTTACCCTACCCCCTCCTCCACTCTCTCTGATCTCCCACTCCCAGTTCTCCTCCTCATCTTCGTCCTCCTCCGCCTCCCTTCTGCCTTTATCCTGCATCCCATGCTTGTCTGATTGGCTGATGTTATTCTCCTGGCTATCCAAGAAGTCGTAGACCTCATCACGGCCCTTCCTCTTCTTCTTCCGTCGCCGCTGCTGCTGCTTGCCGGCTTCATCCCCCGGCCCTGCTCTGTCAGGGCTGAGGGGTTCAGAGTTGGAGGACGTAGCACTGCTGTCATCCACTGAGCCGCTGGGAGAGAGGATGGGAGCTGCCGAGGGGGAGGGTTTTATAAGAGGAGGAACCAATCACATACTGTGTCAGAGAAACACCTGCTAAAAAGCCATCAGATTATGGTTACTATAGCTGTACTTGTTATTTCAGGTTTAAATCCGATCTAACTGGGTGTACCAACTATTTTGGTAAACAACTATTGCATCTATGACAGTGAAAGTAATTTGATGTAGGGAAGATTATAGGATTACTCAAAATTCATGTTGAAATATTAATTTTGATGGAATAAGCTAAAGCGGAAAATTTTTCCCCTTCTTATGCAGTTGGGTTAACTTATGCAAGTTATGTATCTTACCTTAGAAAGGGTTTCTGTGGTTTCACAAAAGCACTCAGTGGTGATTGCGTATTCTAAGCTGTGCTTTCCAGGCTGACATCTCTTAACTTCATCAAAGCACCCAGTCTTTAAATGCCTGCCATTGCCAGATGCTGCTATAGAAAACTCTAACCAGCAAGCTGTCTTGTTAATAGTGCTCTTTAGTGGGTGCATTACAAGAGCTTAAGCCGTCATTGTGCTTACTGATGCACTGACTGCCTGCCTTTCAACATGATTCAGGTAGTTTTTTTTTTTGTCTAAACCAAAGTAATTTGAGTAGTGTGCACACAGAGTATTCCCTGATGTGTGCCACATGTGAGAAAGGACAATTGTGAAAACAATGCCAACACAGCTAACTAAAAATGGTTCAAATGTTTGATAATAGCTACAGACTCTACAAAAAAAAAATACCAAATTTAGGCAGCGCTACTTCTTTGTCCTTTCATGTTGCACTGAGGGCAGGCTACTCATAGGCCATCTTTGGGTACCAAAGATGGATGATGACTACCTGGTGAGAGTTAACTTCAGTAGATATCTCTGCAATGCAAGTTACTGACATCTCTGACATTGTAAGCTAGGACATGCAAAGCTGGACTAATTTTCTACTAATGATCACTTTGAGTACTCCGGGAGAGTAGAAAAGCGCTATATAAGAGTCAGTCCATTTATGAGATTATCTTACTGAACTGTGCTTATTCTCATTCTTACTCTGTGCTTAACAAATATTGTGAATAATAAACGTCTGTTATCACTGTCACCTGGAGCCTTGACTCATCCCCCCAAAAACAAAAAACATGCATTTCTGTGGAACATAAGTTATTTTAAAATCTTATTTGTTTGAATGTATTACCTGCTAAAATATTTCAGTACATACACTGTAAAATAACAACCAGATGAAGACAGATCATTTTTAGTGACATCACATGATATGATTGGACAGGAGAAGCACCTAAGCTGGTACTATCCAGCTTGGAAAACACAACTGGCTATATGCTATAATAAATTCCTGACTTGTGTATTAGTGTGACATACTACATGCCAAGCAGGAAATACACATAAAATCATGAAGTTTGTTTTCCTGGGTTGGTTTCCAGTGATAGTAACCATAGTCTGCTCTTAGGCTCCTTTTAGGCACAACATTTTCAACAATTTATTGCAGTAAGTTGTATGTGATGGTGCCTGCTTTTATAAATACATTCAAGCTGCATTTGCTTTACTCACCTGTTGTTTTGTCTATGTTTCTGTAAAGACTATAACAAATAATATGTGCATAAAAAGTTTTATAGATGCTGTTTTACACCAACATAATGGGTTTTCACCAGACATTAGATATATTTGCTTGGTGTCCCAGCTGCCTGGATTTGACTGGATATACTGCTAACTAAAATATCACTAACAACTGTCTTTTTTTTTTTTTTTTAATAAATCATGACAACCA
>VOQK01014151.1:1662-19496 GCA_015052645.1 Benitochromis conjunctus
CATACACACAGGTGCGCTATAGCACCTGCATGTGCGTGTGTGTGTGTGTGTGTGTGTGTGTGTGTGTGTGTGTGTGTGTGTGTGATGGCTGCTCAACTGTCCCTCCATATGGATTAAAAACACATTAGTCAGAGATTACACAACTCAGCATGTTACACACACACACACGCACACACACACGCACACACACAGCTCGAGGCTCATTACTGTGTGTGTGTGTGTGTGTGTGTGTGTAGACGTGACAGAAACACTGCATGAATCACTCTTTATGTCTTTTTTTGTCTCTGAAATGAAAACAATCACCTCGATTTGTCCAACAGTTTCCACTGTCATCCAATCACATGTGAGAATTGGTCAGCCACCCCGCCCTTCGTCCTGTAACCCCGCCCCCTCCCTGTGAGTCCCGTTTGTTTCCTGGATGTGAATCAGAGCAGGCGCTGACTCTTCATACCTGAATGAATCGTGTCTGATCGCTCGATGTTTGAATTGATCGGGTGAAACGCTCTACCTTGAACAGATGTGACTCCGCCTCCTCAGGTGCTTCCAGCAGACAGAATTCTGCGAACTGAATGATAAAAATGTCATATTGGGAGACAGCGTAGCATACTTTAGCAGGTTCATGGGCTTGTTTTACTCTCAGAACCTGTTTGTGATGTTTTCTTCAGACGACCTGACTTTGGTGACTTCAGGTGAGCCTGGCCTCCGTGCTGGATGCTCCTCTGCATTGATCTTTGTGTTTTGGGAATAAAGAGGCGCCCTGATTGCAGGAACCTTGTTCATAAGTGAGGGGAAGGTGGAACAGTGTGCGATGGTGTCAGTGATACCTGTTGCCCTGTCACTGGGCCTGCCCTGATTCAGTCAATAAAATATAACAGAGTAAAATGTGCAGCACAGCTTCATCTTCATCATAGAGAAGATGATGTCACTCTCCCTGAGATGGTGATTAAATTCCAGCTATAACAAAAACCCAAACTAATAATATCAAATACATACTTATAAAAACAGGCTTTGAGGCTTGAAAACAGAGACACTTTCACAGTCACGTGAAGAGACCGTGATGATTAAAAGGATGAAGAGAGGAAGAAAAGGTGGCGTGCAGTAACGCCAACACGTGTCTGCTGGAGCGTGCTTATCGTGAAGATCGCGCACGAGACAAACACGTGACTGCAGCACGTCCTCTCGTCTGCTGTCGCTCAACTTTATCTGAATGTGTGTTTGTGTGTTTTCAGGACAACAGCTCCCATCACCACCTGGCACGGCCCGTCTTATAAAAGCTATGACTCAGAGAGAGTGTGTGTGTCTGTGTGTGTCTGTCTGTGTGTGTCCAAAGTTAGTTGAAAACAAGTTGCCGGCGAAGAGAGGCAGATGGGCTGGTCTGAGACACACACGCACGAACGCATGCACGCATGCACACACACACACACACACACGCACGCACACACACACATGTGTGTATTTATATCCTGGTGGGGACATCTCATTGACATAATCCTTTTCCTAGCCGCTAACCCTAACCATCAAAAATGAATGGCTAACCCTGACCCTTGCCCTAAACCTAACCATAACCTAATTGTAACCCTGACACTAACACCACGTTTTGAGTGTGAAAAATGCCTGTAACCCCATGGGGACCGGGGCTTTGGTCCCCACGAGGGCTGTCGGTCCCAACGAGAATAGTAAACTTCAAATTTTTGGTCCCCATGAAGATACATACCTGTCCCCACACACACACACACACAGGCACACGCACACACACACGCACACACAGACGCACACGCACACACACACACACACCTGTGAGTACTGTCTGTCGGTGCAGCTGTGTCAACACACCTGGGACCGACAGCAGCTGTGAGGCTGTGGTCATGTGACTCGTCGCTCTTCCTGCTTCACTCTTGAACAGACGTCTTGTTGTCCTGCAGGTGACGCCGTCATGTTTCATACTTTGATATTTAATGTGTTTGTGCTGCGTCACTGTCGGGGCTCACAGGAACTTCTCTGCTGCACCTGTGCTTTATTTGCTGTGACGGAGCTTGGTCAGATCATCCGAGGTCTCTGCTTCCATTCCTATGCTGATGATGCACAAGTTTATCACCTGTGCATGGATCTGTGTGAAGCAGAGCTGTGGGCTGTGGTTGGAGTTTACTCCCTGACGTGGACGTTTGCACCACCTCAGCATCCCCAGACGTTTGCTGCCTGGGAGTCTTCCTGGACTCGTCACTTTTATTCCAGGCCTACATCACATCTGTCACCAGAGCAGCTTCCTTCCATCTCATGGCCCTTTAGCACCACCCGTCTGAATTACAGCAGTGGATCGTGTTCAGGATCTCCAGCAAAGCTCTGGAAGTCTGTTCAGAACTCAGCCCCCAGTTTCTAAAATGTACTCAGCCTGGGAACATCTCACCCCCACCATCATACATCTCCACAGGCTCCTGTGAGGTCACGCCTTGCTTACAGGATCCATACCTGTGCAGGTGTAGCTCATGAAGCCAGTCAGCACCTGCAGGAACAAGGAGAGACACAGCCTGTGAATATGAAGCTAATGAAGACGTGATTTAACCGTGTCCAGCAGGGGGCGCTGGAAAATGAGCCTGTTGCTGTCTGTAAACTGTATCCTGATAAGTTTACGGTCTCAGACGGAGCTGATTGGACCAAGTCAGCATGTGTGTGTCTGCAGTTCTGGCTGGTGTACTGGGACCAGTTAGGACGAAGGCGGTAACATGATTGTCACTGGGATTCTGAATATCAGCTGACGCCGCAGTCAGTAATGAGTGAGGTGTCGTAGTTTCTGCACAGAAGGTCGCGTCGGTCCTGCTGACGATGTTAACGTAATCCTCGATTTGATCGTTAAATCGTTCCCGGGTTGATCGGGTATAGCGAGCCCGCTGACGACAGCATAAACTTCAGGATTCGTCTGAGCTGCAGTGACGACGTGTGAGGTCAACCTCAGCAAACCGCGTCCTCTGCTGAAGCCGTCCCTCTGCACTGCCACCGGCCTGCACTGCAGGTCGCTGCGGGTGCCGCCTCAGAGACGAGCGTGCTGACAGCAGCTCCTTGCTCATTTATTTTGCTTTCCATAATTGCTCACATCTCTCTTGCAGTAAATGTTTCCCACATGATGGCTGCAATTACCAAAAAAGAAACCTTTTTCTGACTGCTGCTGAAAGCGCTTCTGCTCAGCGGATTGAGTTTCCCGCGCCGCTGTCTTCTGTTTACATGGCCGCCGCTGTGTTTTGCCCGGCGTGCCTTCATTAGCATCCATTTGCAGGCTGTAAACAAATGGAACCACATCAGATCTCCTGTCTGCCGGGCCGTAGATCATGTAGAAGTTAAGTGGGCAAAAGTGGATGGTGGGTTTGTTTTCATTCGGATGTTTCCTGGTTCTTACTCTGGATTTAAAGTTTCCACGAGCTACGAGGTTTACACAGACCGGCCTTTGAAGCTAACGTGGACGTCAAAGCCTGATGAATGTTCCTCCGCTGAGCCACGGTAGAATGGGAGGGTCGGTGACTCGACCCCCGGTTCCTCCGGTATGTCCATGTGTCCTTGGGCAAGTGTTGGATTAAAGTGTTATAGTGTGTGTGACTGTGGGGATGATATATAAGTGTTACAGAAGCAGCAGTCCATTTAACATCTGATTTTATCAGGACAAGTTGTTGGGACAAAAGTGAATTCATGAAAATATGTAAATGTATGAATAAAAAGTCCTGTTAAGTCCCGCCCCCAGCTTGTCGCCCTGCCTGTCACGTGTGATCCATCCTCTGTGAAGCCTTTGGAAATGAATAATTTATGGATTTAGCCGATCTTCAGCTATGAAATGAGTTTTATACCCATGAACTTTGGAGTGTGTGTGATTTGTTCACTTTTGTTATGTGATTATTTAGTACTGTCTCTTTACATTCACCCCATTTATGTTTGCACTTTTTTATTTCTTGATGACTTTGTCTCTGCTTCATATTGGCGAGGCTGTTTTTAGTTTGTCGTGTCAGCCTTTTGCCTCCATCACGGGAAATAGGAACGTTTACTTCCAGTTATTTAAAATGGAAATCTAACAAAAGCTGCATGGATGTAAAATAATGCAAGATTAAATACATAAATACAAAAATAATCATTTGTCTTGATAAAATAGAGGAAAAAATGCTGATTACTGAAACAGAATCAGATTCTCACAGAAACACGAGTCAGTCCTACATTTTCTATTTTCATAGTTTTGGTTTGCTGCGATGATCCTGACACAGATGAAGGACGTTCGTTCGTCCGTCCGTCCGTCCGTTCGTTCGTTCGTTCGTCCGTTCGTTCGTTCGTTCGTTCGTCCGTTCGTTCGTTCGTTCGTTCGTTTGTTCGTTCGTACATTCGTTTGTTCGTTGCTGCTGCATTCTGACGGTGGCTGAAGAGACGTGTGCGTGAAACACGGGTGTATATTAACAATAATGACTCATTAACTGATTCTTAGCTGAAAGTACAGGAAGTAGAAGAGACGTTGTGAGGTTCAAAGTTCAGTTTGTGGTCCAGGTGAATCCCACAGTTCAACAAACTTTAAGAAAGGAAGAAGAGAGGGAGTACAAAAACAAGACCCACAGCTCAAATACACGAAAGAAATCGAACTTGACCAAGTTGGTGCTTAAACCTTGGAGAACGAGTTCAGAGCAGATTGTTTGTGTGGCTGCTGAGGGCTGACGCAGGGAGACTGTCGGGGCTGAACACAATTAAAGTTCAGTTAGTCTCCCATGTTGGTGTGTTTACCATATCTGACTGTAATCATAATCAGAGTGCCTGGATTTATCATCCGCTCTGCATGATAATGTCTTCGTTCTGGAACTGATTTTCTCACGTTGCATTTCTCCTCCTGCTTCCAGCGAGCTGCGCTTTGTTTTAAACCTGACTGTAAGGCTGGCGTGGGCTGACGTGGGCTCTGTATGTGAGGGACGGTGTGAAATCAGCAGCACATCCCATAATCCCATTAAAGAAGAAAACCAGTCCATTATAGTGCTGCTGTTTGGTGCACACAGCAGCTTCTCATCAGGACGGTCGGAAGTCACCATCCCAAACCTGAAATCTGGAAGTGATTTGGAAAGATGCTGCTCAGTGCTGGTGGACGGCCTCTCGCTCACCCATCTGTCTCACTGCCTCTCTGTTCGTCGAACTTTGAAGGCTTCCTGACTTGGTTCCTGAGACGACGGTTCCTCACTGTCCCTGTTCTGGATCATGGGCCAGGTTCATGTTCTGATCGTTCAGTTTCACTTAGTTTGATGGAAAAATCAGTTTTTCTGTTGGTCAGTATCTTCAAATACTACAGTACCCATGAGCCTCTGCTGTCCGTGCTTTGGAGAACAAGGTGTCACAGACTGATCCAGAATCAAACATGAACGTAAGGTGAAGAAAGCCACGGGTTATATTCCTCCACCATAAGCACAGCAATCGGCACTCAGGCTGAGCTGAAGTAGTTTCTCCACCCTTCAGCGTCTCTGACGCCTCCACCTCATGACCTGCAGGAACGTCTAGTTAACAGCTGTTCTCTTATTCTATCTGGATCCGAGGACAAACATTTATAAAGTGAAGGCAAAGCCAAACCATCTGCGGGTTTCACACATGTATGTACATAAAGACAGCGTGTGCTGGTCAGGCTCATTCACAAAAGCAGGACCGTGTGATTCAGTAAAGGTGAGTGTTTCTGTACCTGCACGGATTTCTGATACTTAGAAGGTTTACAGCAAAAGGTTTTCACCGTGTCGGTGTTTATACTGCAGGTGGAGACTGTTCTGATCTTAGGGAGGTTAGACATTTGCAGCAGGAGGTCAAGGGTCAACGCTGCCTAATCCTTGAATATAAGGAACACCTGAGTATGTATTCAGGCCAGTGCAGTATGCTCAGTGATGTCACTAAATATTTCTCACATCATAACGTCCTCTTGTTATTTATTTTTGGACTTCTGCGTGAATTAGTGACACCGCTCAGTCTGTTGGTGTCTAACCGCAGGAATCAAAGCTCCACGCTGTCATTTCTCTTTCTTTTTGATCTTTTATGAATGAATTTTGTCCACAAACAGGAAAAAGTTTGTTTTGTTGAATAATTGGGAGGCGTTAAAAGTGCGAGTGCTAAAACCTCACACAGATCGAAGAACAGGCAGAATTCATCCGCACGAAACAAAAGATTTATGAGAGGTGCTTAAAGAGATCGATGAACCTGACTTGGAACAATCATACAAGCAAATCTGATGATGTGACATCGGCTGACAGTGTGTTCAGTTTATTTTCTCCTTCTCTTTCTCTGTGACACCTTCGTCTCTTCTTTCTGTCGCTGTTAGTTTCTGGCTTCGCCATCTTAGTCGAGGCTGGGATGTCTCTCTTGTTCCCTTATAAACTCACATTTTCGCGTCTTGGAGTTCTCACAGTCATCTTTTCCTCCTCACAGTTTCCTGTGTGTCTGCCCTCCTGTTGCTCGCTCTCATCTCTCCCCCCCCCGGAGGCCGGCAGTAACCGACCTTGTTTTTATGACTGCAGACCCTCCGTCCATGTATCTGTCATGCCATCTGGGCAGCGGCCAGGTCCTGCAGAAAACATCCAGCTAAATATGGTTTTAATATCCTGACTACTGGAGGTGCGCTTGATTTATCCCAGCTGAAACCTAAACAGCCTCTGAAGTGGAGAGCTAACATGTAAGATCAGATAAATCAGCCCCTCTTCAGGCTGAAACCACCCACCTCTGGAGGTACTACTTCTTACTCCCCACTTAACTAAACAGCGCATCAGAGACTTTACCCTCCACCTACAGTCCTACAACCTGGGAATTGAACCCTAACATTAGTGACTTGCTCAGATTGCTGCAGTGTTCATGCTTGTGTTTGTAAAACGGTCTGATACTGCTGTCAGTTTGGTTCTGCAGCATAGCCTCTGTAGCTTTGGCTGTGCTGCTGTCCTGTCATATTTTTTGGCTTAAGCAGGAATTTGATTTTTGGGATGCATATCTGCCTTTTTTCATGAAAAAGGTTTGGGTAGGGAGACTGTAATTGGAGAACTAGTGGAACTACAGCTTAGTGTGTTTTCCTTGGGCATGAATGACTGAACTGAATCTTGGTAGATTCAACAGTGTGTGCCACTGTTACCACCTTGCTTGATGTAATATGATCCTGAACTCTGTCAGGTCTCAGGTCTCACTGGTGATAACCCGACTTTTTACAGAAACGCAGAACGGATTTTTTTGCACATGTCAATACTTTCTGTGAGTCTTCCTCGTTCAGGGTCAGGGTCGTTTTTTACTGACGATGACTCAGTCCTCAGAGCATGAAGCAGGTATCTTGCTCTGGGAAACTGAACCTCTCATATTTTTAATGTGTTGCTCTTGGGAAGCGAACCTCGGAGCCTTAACCCTGTTTCCAAGGGATGAACTTTCCATGGTGTTGTCAGTTCCTTCACTTTGGAATCCAACCTTTAACAGTGTGGTTTTAATTACTTACTGTGACACTGAGCTACAAGAGTTTATGTTTTAATTCATGTCTTTGCTCCATTTTGTGGTTGAAGTACAGTGTTTTTGTGATCTTTAAAGCTCTGCATTTCTTTGTTTGGACATGAGTTCCCCAAATAACTTTTATTACTGTCTGGAAATTGTCAAATAATGCCATAAAAATATGCTGCGGAAGAAGTCGCTCTTCCAGTGAACATTCCTGGGAAACGCTCCCTCCTGCAGGCTGAGCTGAAGGTTGGATGGAAGGATTAAAGGTGTGAGGACAGACAGAGAGCTTCCTCTGACGTCGCTGGAAGCAAACCTGCAGCATCTCCAAAGATCAGGCTGTCATTTGAGTTGCCAGGTGTTAGACAGAAAGCTGAAATAAGAGATAATAATGTCAGAGTTTGGTCATATCTATGACTATTTCTCCGTCTCTGAGATGGATGGATCAAAGCGTGGAAAGACCTGCAGACCCTGATGTGATCTAGTTTACCTTAGAGACCTATGCTCAGACACATTTATGGGAGAGGTCTGTTTGTACTGAGTGGATTAATAAGGGGAGGAAAATACCTGACAGAAGGGTCACGACGATGCTCGACAACTTTCTACACAATCTGATATATAAAGTGAAAACAGCTGACGGCTCAGAGCCAAGTCAAGCCTCAGGTAGCTGTTTGTCTCTGTAGGTACTCTCCCACCTCAGCCAATCACAATGTACACTGCACTGTCTCGCATGAATAACACATGTAGGTAATAGCGGTGTGTAGATCTACTGTGTTCTTCTTTTATTTCTAAATTATTTATTTATTATTTATGAAATTGATAGAAAATATCCTGATAAGTGATTCGTGTCTGGGTTTTTGTCCAGACAGCAGGACTTCTACACATTCTTCTTTTTACCTCACCTGTTTTAAAAGCCTCACAGTTCCTTGGATTACCTCAGATAATCTGAAAACATAATTCCTGGTTTTGCTGAGATTGTTTACATGATAGCCGGTTAACTTCACCTCACTAAACTCTGTTACTAACCCACTCTTCTGTTCATACAAAGTGCCGTTTCATCACACTTTAAGAGTCATATCACATCACCTCAGTGACCAAGAGATAAAGTGTCATCCAACAATGATGCAGAGAGAAAGTCTGAGCGAAGAGCGAGCAGGAAGTTGTGGTCTCTCTCAGCTGATGCTGAATAATGTCGTGAGTTTGTTTCAGGAAGGAATTCATTTAAAGTCTCGATGCTCTGGAGGCTTCCTCCAGGTCACGCAGACCTACCCCGTCTGTTCCCAGATAACCCGGATAAGCCGCAGGCTGACAGCTGAACGCGGCTCGGGGGAAATATATTTCTGCTCTGGATGAGTGGTGCGCTGATGTGATGACTGTGGAAGTGTGGGGAGGATTTCACTTTCCACCAGCTCAAAAAACCCAGTTAATAGTTTCAATAGCAGCCAATCACGCTGAACTCAAGAGCTTTTGTGTGAGCGCAACCAAAGACAAGATATGGTGTTTTGGTTTGGAACTTGTAGGGATGTTTTCATGTTCACTCCGAGGACAGCGGCAGGTGGGGAGCGTGACTGGGAGGTACACCTGTCAGACTGTAGTGCAGGTCCTCAGGTGGCAGAAAGGTAAAAGCTTGCAGAGGCTCACGATCCTCATGATTGTGACCTTTTTAAGTCGGAGGTGTCAGAAAAGTGACCCCAGGGTTCACTGACCTGTGGCGTCCAACGTTGCTTGTTGATCCTTTGACATCGGCTCATTGTGACGCTGGTTCACCTGCTGATTACAGGCCAGTTTGACCCTGCCGATGAGGAGATGTTGCAGTAGTGATGCTGCTCAGTACGAGAGGAACCCAACACCCAGAAGTTTGGTGCACGCGCTTGGCTAACGAGCCGATCTGTGTGCTTCTGACTGAATCCTGCACAGACGCAGTGATGTTGGATCGTGATGTGGAAATAGAAACTGATCCCAGATTAATAGATGAACACCTGAGGTGAGCTGAGGTTTGTCTGTAGTTTTAATGACGCCTGCCTTCATTGCTAGCATGCTTCAGTCTTCAGCCTGGGCTGGGTGGGTATGAGTTACTCTCTGCACGCTGTCAGGTTCATCTATACGTTATTTCCCTTCCTGTAACTTTCCTCTGTGTTTTGTTTTTGAGTTTAACATCAGCCTGCCCTGAGTTTGGAGATTTGAAATGGAGACTTGGTTAATTTAGGCTCTCTATACAAACACCAGATGCGTTGTTTCAGCTCGGTAAACAGACGTGATGCTCCTGTAGCTCGGTGACGTCAGCACAGCTTCATCTGTCCTCTCAGGGGCTTTTAGGTGGTTTGGAAGATGCTCACTCGCCCTGCTCTTCTGCTCCGAAACATATTTTTCTAGCAAATAAATCGCCTACGTGTGTCTCACGATGAATCGCTGTTATCAGAGGCAGCATTGAGTCAGCAGGGAGAGCTTCTCATAACTCTGCCGCGAGTCGAGTCTGGCCGAGCGGCAACAAAAGTCCTGAGGAAGCGCACATGTAGGTGAACGCTGCGGGCTTCCTGCTCCGGAGGATGTTATCAGTCTGCTCCTGGGTGGCACATCCATCATTTCAGATAGAAATCACAGATTATGGAGAAAAACCAAAATGACTGTGGCGTACAAGGACAACACGACCCAGACGTGGGAGAACACTGACCTTCATTCGTGCATTTACAGACCTCAAAGTAAAAAAGATTGAGACAAGTGTTTTTCATTAAAACTCCTGTTTGTGTAAATCGGATGCAGCTGTGCTTGTTACACAACGATGACATTTGATTGATTTTAATGATGAAATAATTCCTCCAGCTCTGAGCACAGAGAGCATTTAGCCTCAAACATGTCAGCGGGAGGTGGTTCATGAGTGTTTCCCCGCCCTCATCTTTACGCACGCCGCAGATCACACAGAGGGCTGAACGTGACGGCGACGTGGCTCGGCGTCCCGCTCCTACAGCGTTCGCTCACATTTCCAGGCGTGTCTTCAGGCTGCTTTTGGGAAAAGACGACAATCTTTCATATTTGTTGACAAAACATGACAAGTCATATTGTAAATGATGTGTCTTGGCATACACTTAGACACGAGAAATGCTGTTGTTTTGAAAACAGTTGGCGACCACAGTCTCAGACTCGGTTATTAACGCTCTCAGATTGTGTCGTATGTTTCCATAAATCAGAGTTTTTAGTAAAAAGTGTGGCAGGCTGTCGAGTATAACACAAACCTGATGTTTGTCTGCGTTTACACGGATACAAATCAAACTTTATTAAACACCAAGCACTCTCAGGTGGACTCATCATGTATGTTGAAGGTCATCATCATCATCATACTGTAATGATCCTAGCCCATGTATATTTGTGTGTTCTCCAGTCCTGATGAAACGCTGTGTAAACACTGCAGAGGGCGCTGTCAGTGCCAATGTCCATACGAAATACTGACTTTTAAATCCCACAGTGATAGCAGACGACATCAGAGTGGGGCTAATACAAAGTTTATCTGACATCATCATGACATGAGACGGATTATGAAGCAGCCCATTGGGTATTAAATGTTCAGTATCTATAATTCATCGTTATTCTGACAGTATATATTTATATTATTGTAATAAATGCTTGTTCTTTTATCAGTGTTGTTTTGCTGAATTTACCTGTGTGTCTTTCTTTGTGAGGTTATGTGATTAACGAGTGAACGCTGTGTTGAGAAAACAAATGGAACTACGATGATAAAATATATTTATCACAGTTTTAGTGATCAAACAAACTCTGCAGGCCTGGCAAAACCCACCTGTGTGAAACACAGTGTACATATGTGTATGTGCACACGTTTTATGTAATCACAGTTATAACATTACATGTGATGTTCCTGACAGTCATTGTTGAGCAGAATAAATGAAAATAAAGTGAAAGATAAACAGTGTCGTTTGAAGCAGTGCGGGATCATGGGAGCGGTGGTCTTCACCGGTGTAATGCATCACAGAGTTACCCACTGACTGTTGATCAGGCCGGTCATACAGCAGCGTGGCCACAGTCGAACGCACAGGCGCGGCAGATTAAACTTTAGTGTCCGCGTGTGCGCTCGTGGGTTTGCTGAGCGTTCAGCTGTAGCTGCTCACCTCAGCCCTCTGACAGTATTTTACCTCAGCTTCATCACTCAGAGCGACTAAAGCGACCTGCTGAGAAGTTCATCCGAATCAGTCAGAGGCTCACAACAAACCAGATGAGTAGGTGGTGACATTTCCAGGCTTTCTCAAGTATTTTTCTTGGGAAACTAGAACAGATTTGGAAAAATTCCTGGGAAAATACTCAGTTCCTGGTGTTCTGCCTTCATTTGGTCTTTAGAGCAGCTGCAGATGCAGAGCGATAAAGTCCGGTGTGATCTGAAGCTCCATCATGGAGCTCCTCGGTGTTTGTGAAATGACCGACAGCATGAGGGTGGAAATGTACGCTTGTGTCTGTCTTTGTCTGTTTGTCTGTGACAATGCTGGGTATCCTCTGCATACGGCCATAAACAACCAGAGGAGACTGATCAGCGACAGGTTGCTTCTCCCAAAGTCTAGGACCAACAGACTTAAAAACTCCTTTGTCCCCGGGTTCCCAACATTTTTATATTCAGCTGTGTAACAATCACTGTGCAATAGACGGGCCCCTTCCAGGGGGTGGGGGGCCCTCGGGCCTCTGGGCCTGCGGCTCGGTCTGCTCTGGCGCGGCTGGCTGCCGGCAGAGCCCGCGGGCATGTCACTGCAGCCCCCTGTGGCTTCTGCACCGCGTCTGCTGGGTGACCCCATGTCTGGGTCACAAGCGCGCTCACGCACACAGGTGTACACACAGGTGTGCACACGAGTGCTCACAGACACAAACTATATCTTCCTTCGCTGCTACCTCAAAGCGCTGTCGGTCTTCCATGCTACACAATAACATTGAATATTTTGTATTTACTGTTACTCACACTTATCTAGGTTATTGCTGTGGTGTCGTGTTTATTGTGTTGCTCTCTTTTTGCTTGTTTTGTTTTGTTTTTTTTGTTCTCTCTCAACAGGTGATGCAGGTGATTATTTTTTAGTCTTCCCTCACCGTCCCTCTTCCTCTCTGTTTTTCTTTCCCTCCCTTTCTTTCTCTCTCACTTTCCAATCCCCCAGTCATGTCTGTCCCATCTGTAATAACTTAAAATAAAATGAATAACTAAGTAATAAAAAGGTCAATCAAATGGACCAATACGGCAAGGCCGTGATGATCCACATGGTAACGTAAATCCGTTGGGCATCTTTCTTGCCTTCAGACAATAACTCTGATGGCTAAAGAACCAAACGGGACCGACAGAAAACAAAAAAAGCCTGACAGCTCTCTTTTATGGCGGGCGTCCCTCCTGGTTTGTCTCTGTGTTTTTATGACAGCTCTCAGATCCCTGTAATTCCAGCAGTTTGTTTCCTTCCAGTGATTACGGCCTCTCTGTGACTGCTGAGAGAGCGACGGCCTGAGCACATTCGTCTTTTTCTTTGTCCACAAAGACTCTTGAAACTCAATTAGAGGAGGAGTCGTTCCAGGCTTGCCGTCTCCTGACAGTAATATCTCTTATCATGTGCGGGACACAGTGACAGATTTATTCCTCCGTCTGAGACCCTCCTGGATCTCTGTGTATGTTTTGGAATCTTTGATTGTATCCCGGTGATGTTTGAAGATGATCAGAGTGAGTTAGAAACTCTGTTCCTCAGATTTGGCGTTGCCAGGTTGGAGATGCTCATCACTGACTGCATTTAAGGCTTTAAACATAGAGGAGATTTAGCAGCCTGAGCTGCTTCCACTAATGAGGCTGAACTTCAATTCAATTCAATTAAATGTTATTTATATAGCGCCAAATCACAACAACAGTATAGGTTCATTGTCAGATCATAATCTCTGTTGCCAGATGTCAGATACCCACCAGCAGGTGTGATCTGACACTGCAGATGTGGGAGTACTGCACACCAAGAGATGACAGTTTGCTTTTTTCAATGGCTGCTACAAGCTCATTGGCAGGAGGCCGTGGTTCATATCCAGTCTATCAGATTTGATCTGATTGTAGCTGCTTTTCCTACTGCTGTCAGGTTCAGGTACCAGACCCCACTGGTTAACTGGGCGTAGCTATACTCCCACAGATGGAGATACTAAATGGGGACACTTTCAGAAACTAACAGCTGTTATTTTTCAGATGAGTTATGACATTAGAAAGCTTTTAAAAGAAGATCTCTTTGTGTGCCACATGAGGTGAAAAGTTTCGTTCAGGGCCTGAAGAAAACCCGACAGCCAAGGTCACTGGTGAAAACGTTCCCCAACCAGTTGCTGAGGGTTGCTTGAGTTTTGTCCATGTCCAGGTGGTGTCACAGGTTACTTCCTGTAATGTCAGCATCTTCCATGCAGACTACAGGCAGGCATGGCAATCTGCATGCAGCACGCTCTTAATGACGACCTCACTTAGTGACCCACCCACCTGTGCAAGACACACCTCTGGGTGTGGCCAAGTCTTAGATGCCATTGTCTACCTGATGAGGTGTGGATAAACGTGTGCCTGAGGTTGGCTGGGGAGACGCCACTTCTTGCTTTCATTCTCGCTGAACTGTCTTTATTTCTACAGTCTCTGGTGTCAGTCTCTTCTCTATGTCATGGCTCCAACCACTGACTGGTCCCATGTGACTTTGGCCTAACCCTACTCTACCTACACCTAACCCTGGGTCGGTCACTGGTTACCTGTACCCTGTATCTAAAATGATGTGATGCCAGTGGGTAGTTTAGCTGCGTCCACATGTCACACTGACGCCAGAAACAGCAGGTGATAAGAAAAGGCTTCTTCCAGAGTCCACTTCAAAGGTCTAAAATATCTATATAAAGGTATAATATTTGACATGTGAGAGATCCTGAACCCTGACATGATTTTTTTTATTTTTGTCTTTTTGTTTCTCTTTGTGGATTTAAGTGTCATTATCTGACATTTACATGATGGCTTTGACAAAGACTTTGAAAAGAAGAGAGAAGTAGAAGCTAGAAACATCTTGGAGTTAAGGAAGTTTCACCATCTTTAAAGTAATGGGAATAGTTTGATTGCGAGGCCGTTAATAAAGCAGCTCAGTGATGTAATTAAAGTTTGACTCGTCTTGTTTCAATCACTTCCTGCTCCATGACGTTTGACTGAAGTGTGTGTTTAAAGGAAAGGTTGACTTCTTAGTCTCTATGACTCAGCAGAGTAAATGAGTCCTGACTGATCTGAGGTCAGACGAACCTCCTGTGGTGTTCGTGTGTCAGCACATAGTGAGCGTTTAAAAGCACTGTGACTTTCTGATGCTCCCAGCTCGTCCTCTTGTTCTTCATTTACAGCGACAGCGTCACATTCTTATCATCGCCCCCATTTTGCCGCTCGCTGCTGTACAGCCTGTTCCCTCTTCACAGTAATTGCCATCCATCGCTGAGCGGCTGAGCTGTTTATTTCTGAAGACACTTGTAGCTCGAGTACCTGCTTCGAGAAAATCGCCTCTCAGTCACGACGTGTTCAAGCCTCTGGTTCAGCTCGCTGTGAGCCTCTCGGCAGTGAAGGACGTTAACTGAGCTCTGATGAAGTAAACAGCAGCTTTATTCAAAGGACACTCAGTCAGGAAGTCAATCAGAGCTCACATAGTGCAGCTTTGTCCTAGCACTACAGTATACAGCAAGTACACCTGGTCAGATTCTGATCAACCAATCACAGGATTACAGGAAATAAACAGTTTACCCGCAAAGGTAAACTTGTCACAGCAGCTGCTGTCTGCAGTGTAACCTGAACAGGAAGGACTGCTCAGTCTGAGGAGGACGTGCTGATGTTGAGCTGGTTCTGCGTTTCATTTTCTCTGAGTTCTGCACAGATTTATGATGTTTATTCATCAGGTAATTATTTCCTAATTTCATGACTGAGTGATGACTCAGACGGAGGGTTTGTCGGGCCTGTTAGGTTTGACAGTCGCAGCCACGGCGCCCCTCGGCTCTCGCTGCCTGAATGTCAATGAACTTGAGTCCTGACGTCAGCTGAGACACGGCGTGGTCATGACGGTGAAAAACGAGTCAATGAACTTTGTGATTTCACACTTTCGGCTTCATTAATCATCCATCGTGACAGCTGTTTGGGTTTGAATCCAGGTCAAAGGGGTGTTCCCTCACAACCTGGAAACACCTGGAAGACTTGGAATTCCTTGATGCTGCTTTCCAGGAAGTTTTAGTTTCTAGGTCCCTGAGTTTCCTAGTGTTTGCCTTAGATGCTGAAATCTGAATCTCATCAGCTACAGGTAACCCTGTCTGTGCTTCTCAGCACAACAGAGCTTTAAATCTGGTATCCATGGTGATGCTGAGGGGTGGGTACACCTGCAGCGGCATGTTTAATGTCAACCAGCAAAGGCTGGGGATCGAGCAGGAGGCAGAAAAACCAAGTAAAGCTGGGGTCAGAGGTCACAGAGCCAGGATTCCCCCCATCAGAGCAGATCTTACAATCCTCGAAACGGTGGGATTATGAACTGGGATAATGAAAGGGAAGCTTTGAAGATGGAGGTGGGGCCTGCTGTGGTAGTTTGGAGGACAAGCTGATGACGTTCAGATGTTCAGTGAGCAGGATCGAAATGAGTCCATCAAAGGGAAGGCTCGGTCAGGGAGGGTGGAGGATGAAGATGGAGCTGCCAGGCAGGAGGAAAAGAGGAAGAGCTCAGAGAAGATTCATGGATGGGGTGAAGGAGGACATGCAGAGGGTTGGTGTGACAGAGGGGGATCCTGGGATAGGAGGAGATGATCCACTGTGGCGCCCCCTACAGGTAGCAGAAAGAAGACAGAGACAAATTTGTATAATGAATGTTTTTACCAGTTTACCAGTGACCTCAATAAACACTTTCCTGATGTTCATGGTCTGAATCTCTGCTTTAAAATCTTCTTGAATAAAACATGAGGTTCATCATCCCATAATTTCCAGAATGAACATCCTGTTTTCTTCAGTTCGACCATAAACTCATCAGGAAAGTGTTTACTGAGCTTAGAGATCAGAGGCAGGGACTGCAAAGGAAGTTCATCACAGCCGGCTTCCTCTGTGTCAGCTCGCCTAAAACCTAAAACCTCAGTCTGAGATAACGGGCTTCACCTCGCCTTGAGCGTGCTCACATAAAAGGGCAGGTTTACAGGTCACCAGACATTTTCCAGAACAAGAAGATCCCCGTGAACGCCAACTGCTCCAATCAGAGACGTGATCAGAATCTATGAATATCATGAAGAAGAGAAAAATAGTACACTGTTGAAAATAATCTGAGATGAAGCTGCAGAGTCTGGGTATGTGTCTGAGCGCGCTCAGTGCTGCTGTTTGTTTCTAAGGTGATGTCTGCACATCAGTGCTGTGAAACCTGAAAGCTTCCTTCATCTCTCCTGTGGCAGGTGGTGCTGCATCATTTGAATTGCCAGGGGAGTGGTAGACTTGTTGTCTCGTAGACTTTTATAATGACAGACTTCTTAAAGCCAGAGGAGTCGCCCCCTGCTGGTGATTCGGAGGATGCAGGTTTAGGTCTCCTCATGCCAGAGTTTCAGAGCATAGTTTCTTCCTCTTCTGCCATTCACCTTCTTCCTCTGGAGGATGACGGTTTTATGTGATTTAATTATTCGGGGTGTTTGCATGCTGCGCTGTGACTCTCCTGTCTGATTGTTTGGTGACCCGGTCAGAGGTAACGCTGTGTTCGGGGTACTACCGTGGCTCGTTGCAGGTGCATCTGCAGACGCAGCAACAGATGCTCATTATTTAACCAGAGAGGTCTGCGCTGCCTCACACAGCCATGTGTGCACACTGGGAGCAAACCAGTGCAACCAGTCTAATCACAGTACGAGCGCCACAGAGGAAAGATTGATTGACTTGGCTTCTGTCCAGCCAGACGAACGTATTTCTCCTTTCTGGTTGTGCTTTGCATCAAACCTGCTGAAGGCTTCAGTTTCACCTTCCTCAGAAAGATCGCTGCAGATCTTCGGTGACGGAAGGAAAACCTCATTGAGACGCTCTTATGCAAGTAATTAAACAAACAGAGCTGCGGTAGGGTCACCTCCAGCTGTGGGGGGTGATTTTTATCTGTCAGGGTAATGTTTCCATATGCTCACATGAAGAACTGAAAGAAGTTATTCTGTTAAAATCCTGAATTTTCCTGAAAGTTTCACAGTGACTGTAAACTAACTTTCATGGTTTGATTAATTTATTAACAATAGTTATTATAACTTATTACTGAGAGCTGCCTCGTTTAATGTTTTGGACCAAAGGGAACAAAAGCTGCGGTTCCTATGCCGTCCAGCAGAGGCAGCAGTGAGTCAGTCCCACAGACCCATGTTTCCAGCCTGATTCAAAGACTGTGTGGTCTCACGTCTGGGGCTCT
>VOQK01014157.1:21411-34374 GCA_015052645.1 Benitochromis conjunctus
CTGGGCTAAATCCTTTTACCATCACTTTCAATCACTATCTGAGCTTTTATCTGCTCGAGCCCTGCTGCCTGAACCGGGGCGGTGCAACTTCTCCTATCCGCTCGAGCTCCAAACTGTTCCCCGTCAGGTCTGATCAGCACTCCGCTCGGCTTTAAAGGAGCAGCCGGAGAGAGGGGTGGGGGTCCCGGTGTTAACGTAGCCTTTACCTTCGACCTTATCTGTCCAGATTTGTGAGGATCACGTCATCTATTCTCCTGCCCGCGCTGTTTATCCGTTTATTCAGAAGAATCCCCCCTTCCCTTCAAAAATAGATATTCCTGCAGTACTCCTGACGGGACTTGTAGTGCCGGAGAACGTTGTGACCCTATCCCACTTTGTTGAATTATTTATCATTATTCCTGAGCAGCAAAATCGCCTTAAATTTCCTTGTGAAATTCAGTAACAGCAATTTTTATCTTTTGCAAAGATATTAGGATGACTTTTGCATGTGTCTGCAGTAACTGCAGCATGTGCAGCCTGTGTGCATTGCATCGACGTGCTTTGATAAACGTGAGCTACATGTAGTTAGTTTTCTTTTACACGGAGCGCGCGCGCGCGTGTGAGTGCAGTGATGTGTAGTGTTTTTGCCATGGCGCAGAAGTGCGCTGTCCATGGTCCTACTGTCAAACAGACTAACTTTTTAAGCAATGGATGTTTTTTGTTTTTTTTTTAACTCACGGTTGTGTGACTTTCACCTTATGTATGCTGTTAGATTTCTCATTCTTCAGTAAACCGTGGACCTGCAAAACTATCAATGATAAGGAATAATTCAGTTATTCTAGGTGTCCCCATCCTCAAGGGGTCACTATAGTTAATCAACAGTATAGAAAAAACACATCAGTACAGAAACAAAATGAATCCAGTTCTCATAATCATAACTCTGCACCCACTTTCACAGTTAATGGAAGGCATCATTAAAGGAGCAATATGTATGTTTTTTCTTCAAAGTAGTTTAAAATATTTTAAAGTTAACTAAAAACCATCGTCAGAATGTGAAAAACAACTATGATGCTACACTAAATTATCAAAGTATTTGCTTGTTTGCCTTCCCACACATATGAACTTGAGTGACATCCCATTCTTAATCCATAAGGTTTAATATTGTGTCGGCCAAACCCTTTGCAGCTATAACAGCTTGAAATCTTCTGGGAAGGGTTTCCACAAGATTTAGGAGCGGTTATGGGGATTTTTGATCATTCCTCAACGAGTACATGTTGGATGAGAAGGCCTGGCTTGAAGTCTCTGCTCTAATTGTCACAAAGGTGTTTTATTGGGTTGCGGTAAGGACTCTGGTCAGGACGTCTTTTTGTCGTTGACCTAATTTTGAGGGAGCTTCTCTTATTAAAAACTTGTTATTCCTAGGTTACAAAATGTGTCATCTTCAGGGTTAGACATAAACAACTTGCTTATCAGTGAAAACAGTAATCAGCTTCTTCTAATAGCACTGATTTCCAAGCTTAGATTGTTTATATCTTTGCAAGATGTGAAAGTTCAAGAGTGGTCACACCCAGCATCAGTAGTTTATTTACTTTTTATTCAAGGAGGTTTATGAGTCGGAAACACTCTAACCGTGGACAGCAGAAGTGCAACCAAAAGCCTCTGACTTTAAGAAAGTTAAAAGTGGACTGGGAGATTAGGCCAAAAAATGTCAAGAGCAGTGAAACTTGGGGAGCTGGTGTGCAACAGAGGCAAATACTGTGATGTGACATATTCAAATCTCAAACAGAGACACTGCTGTTGGGACAGGTTTGCCATTTTTAGGTCGCATAGCATTTCTCAATATTTTACACAGCACAGCAGTGCCAAACTTAGCAAAACAGAACCCTCCACTAAGGTGATTTAGCGACCTTTTTTGGCCTTATTCCACTCAGAGTGTTGTTTGATAGATCAGGATGTACCTCATAATTCATTCTAACATCAGTAAACAGTTTATTTGGCATAAGCCTAAAGGTCCGTGCACCTGGAAACCACATATATCAGTGTGATATCATGAAATAATGTTTCAGGTCCACACATTTTAAACTTCTTGTGTGATGCATTGGGGGTAACGCCATACAATAATCACTTGTTAGAGTACTCAAATTACTTTTTTGTTCTTTGTTAATTGTGCACTTTATTATTATTATTATTACTGTCCTGCTTCCTTGGAAGGTACCTACATACAACTGTCAGGCAAGCAGCAACCTCCAGGGCTGAAAAATGAGAGCCAACCCAGAAGTGCCAAAAACTGTAGTCCCTCTAGTGGCCACTTGGGGCTAGCTCTAAAAGTTAGTCAGTCCCTATAGACACAATGTTAAAATGCCCAAGTTTTCAGCATTAAAAGCTTGTTTACTAGATGCTAAAATGCTCTTGGCCTTAATGGATAAGTCCCCGACCTTCATGACAACTCCTCAGGGGGTGAGAAGTTGTCACGCTCCAGTATTCTTTCACCTTAATGCTGGATTTTGGCAAGTAGCAGATGAAATCCGCTTATTGGAGCAACCAGTATATTTATGTTTTTGGTGTCTTTTCGAGCATTTTAATGGACGTTTCTGCCAAATATTATGGCTTCCTTTACAAAAAAGTTTGTGCATTTAATTTTGGTGGGTGAAATTCTAGTGTTTTTATTAGTCTGTTTACTTGTGATTGTACTTGTGATTAACCCAAGTTGTCTGTCCTGGTTCTTTTATCATTTTAACAAATTAAATGGTATGCAAAACGCTTATGGTAAAAGTTAGGGTTCACTTCAATTCAATTCAGTTCAATATACATAGCACCAAATCACAGCAATAGTCACCTCAAGGGACTTAAATGTGCCATTCATGCAGATTATTTGCAATGAAATTATTCGAAAAGCAGAAAAATGACCCTCAATATTGCTTACTAGGGAAAGCAGTGGTTGTTGACCAAGACATGACTGCAATTACAGCTATTGCATGCTACAAACCTGCAATCTTGTTCTCTTTTAGTGGTTGCTTAAAAGATGGGAACAGGTCTGTGATCGCTCACAGTCCGCTGCTGTCTTTAAAGAGATTGCATCGAAATGGACATAAAATAACAATTAAAAAAAGAATCAGTCTGTCATAAATCTGCTGTCAGTTTGCGATTGAATGAGGTCAAGTTGGCAATTGTATGCGATCTCTTCGTGGTAATATGGCAACGAACTGTGATAAATCATCAAAAATTGCTAAATCTGTTGCCACCTGTTGAGAATCCGTTGCCGTCTATATAGACAGAAATTTATATTTAGTACTTACATTCAGAGTTCAGATGTATGACAGTCCAAATAAATTCAGCACTCTATGTAGAAATGGAAACAGAACAGAACCAGCTAGAAACCAGTTGACTCAAGTCCCCAATTGCAAAGAGACAGATGAGTTGTGCTAAACAGCTCAGACTGACTCCGATTATTTGCACTGTACTGGTGATTTGTCTGTATTTATAAATTAGACGGCAATTATTTGCAAATGTTTACTAATCAGTCTGAGAGCTGGACCGTGACTGTTTGGAGACCGCCACCCTCCAGGCGACCTGTGCAATCACCTTGTTGCAACTGGTTGCTGAATGCAAAATAATTTTTAAAAATTAAAGGTATTTGCCTTGCAACCATTTTTTTGTCGTAGTCGCAAGGAGGTTGCTGTCCTATTTTTACACTAATGTGACTAAGCCGTAACACACAAAATGACTTGGTGTGTCATTCGTGTGCCAGTTCATGACACCAAGCTGCATAAGTAACACTGTCGTGCTGCCAAAACACAAGAACAGATGTGTAATCAGTTCATACTGGGCCAGAACACTAATTCACACGTAAGAGGTGAACGACAAGCATTTGGGATTACATAATTCACACCTCCGGTCACATTTTAGGGCAAACAGAAGAAGAAAGAGGCCAGAAGACGCAGGGGGTGGGAGAGAGAAAGAGATGTACAATTGAGAGGAAATTATGAACCTCTGTATGAAACGCCGGCAGTAAACCCAGGAGAGGATCAATACTTTGTCCTTGCCGGGCCTTCCCTCTCTTTTCGTGTCTTTGAGATGAGCTTTAACCCTTTTTTAACTCCCAGAGCATTTTAGAGGCAAAGACCATTTTTCTCACTTGTTTAAGCAGGGCCAAGCTGAAAGACAAATCCCTCCTTTTGCAATCAATAGGGCATCTCAAATATGGCATTCACCGTTATAACGGGCTATCAATAGAGAAAAAAAACATAGACCTTTAATCGACACTGCACTATAAGAGAAGAAAAAAGGCCCCGCTCAATTTGTCAAACAGCCTCGGAGTCAAAGATGAAAGACGAACTGTGTAGCATTTGTCAGAGGCTGCGAAAAACTATGTAGCAGCCTATATGTCACTTTCAGTTTTAGACTTCCAAAGGTCATCAGATTTTTACTAGTTAGAATTTGAAACTTTGAGCAACTGACCCCCTCCTACTTTTTCTTCCACTCCTCTGTTTTCCTGGTGTGACTGATTTGAAGCCAGAGTTCACCACTGATTCAGCGATGGCCAGAGCGTGTCAGCCATGCTTGAAATGTGACTTAGCGTGAATAAGCGCCAAACATTTATTTCACAAACGGATGCAGATTACGGGTGTAGGCAGTGAAGCCAGTTGGGCAGCTGACGTCATTTACTGCTAATCGCTTCTAACAGAAATCCTAATCACGTTTTTAGCCATTTTCGACATGTACGTATGATTTTTTTCCCTCACTTTTCTTAATTCACTTGAATGGGCATCAATAATCTGATCGAAATGTCAGCCCTCAATGTGATGAATGAGTGATATTGTATTTTGGAATTCAATTATGTCTACCTAAATAGGAGCATCAATAACAATAGCACAGGCTGTCCTGGCTAATAGACTCGCACACATAACAGCATGTGGCACAACAAGCGACGCTGCCGCATTCATTTCCTGCAGCAATGTTAGTCGTATGACCAAGCAGTGTTCAAAAGGGTGCTGCTGACATGAGATGCCATCCTTTACGGATTAAGCGTGCTTTTTTAAAAAAAAATCAGTTTGGATTGAAATGTGCTGTGTGAACCGTACAAATGAACGGTGTCAAATCAGACAGCGAGACTCTCCTCCATCCTCTGTTTCTATTTTGTGTCTCCCCAACTTTCGCTACACTCTCCCCGTCTTTCACTCTCACTCCCTCCATATTTGTGTTTTGGCAGAGGAGAGGGCTGTGAGAGTAGCCTAGCTGGCAGACCTTGATAAAATATACACCCTTGATCGTGGCAGCCTGTGGAGTTTGGAAAAGGTTCAGGAAAGGCCTCATCTCTCTCTCTCTCTCTCTCTCTCTCACTGTCTGTAAAAGCCTGCTTGTGCAGGAGTCACATTTTTGCATCCTTGGCAAACTTTAGCAAAGCCCCTAATCAGTTTTCGGGCCCTTTGCTACAGGTGCATAAACTCAAGCACCTAACCATGCAGCCTGCCTTTACAACCATTCATGAAAGAATGAGTCGTTCTAAAGGGCTCACTGATTTCGAGTGTGGTGCTGTAATAGAAAGCTAACAATCAGACAGCTTGTTAAATTTCCTCTTTGCTCACAGATGTTCCATGATCAGCTCTAAGGGGTATTATTGCAAAGTAGAAGCATTTAGAAACCATACCAACTCATCCACGAAGTGGCCGAGTGTGGTCGCCAAACCTCCTCTGACATTAACATCAGCACAAACAGTGTGAGCCGCGAACTTCGTGCCATGGGTTTCCATAGCCAAGCAGCTCCTGTTGGTGAAGGTAGCCCAGTGCTCATGTTTGGCCTGATGATTTTGGATACATCTTCTTTTCCTGCATGTGCGTTAGGTTTGTTCAGGTGGCTAATATCTTATAGATATATAACTTTATAACTTATAAGAAGATCTTTAAAATAATTAGCACACAGAGACAAACAATGATAAGAATATAGATGGTTTTTCTCTTAAAGAGACAGTTCACCTCCCAATCACATCCATATATTTTGGTTTTTATTGATTACTGAGTTTTTGCCACTGCTTTGATTTTGGTGATGTTCTTTCTTGTTTTAATAATGTTCTTATTTTTCCTAGTATTCCCAGTGTTTCTAAGCGTTTGTCTGCCTCTGTTTTGTTAGTACCCCTGTCTTCCTTGTTTCAACTTCCTGTTTCAAGTTGATAATTGGATTTCCCTGTGTGTTTCCTGTCTTTGTTTGCCCTCTGGTTCCCTGATTTGTCTTTTCCACCTATGCCTTGATCCCACCTGTTTTGTTTGTACAGTCAGGCCTTTGTGTCTTGTTTTGGTTTGAGTTTGGATTTTAACACACTGACTGTTTGATATAATCTACCACTCTGCCACTATAACACAGCCAAATGTTTAACTAATTGTCTTTTTTTGTTGTTGACATTTTTATAAATACTGTTGATTGTTTTGCTCTTTTTTTCATGTGCTGTTTAAAAGTTTAGATGGATGTACTTCATGACATTTTCACCAGTGAGCCCCATATGGTCTGTCAGACTACAAAACACCTGTCACTATGAACATATGAACATATGACGTTCTTCAAGAAGAAAAAACAATAAGAAACAGATGGGCCTTCCAGACAATGAATGAAGACATACACACACACAAGCATGCACACTTGTGTCCCTCACACACAGACACACACATACACACGCACATACACCAATCATGGTCTCCTAGCAACTCCTAGTTAGTGGTCCTACCTTGGGGAAAGATGCTCTTTTCACTTACATCTGGTGTTTGCCCACCAGGGAAACCAGATATAACCTTGGAGTGACCCTGAAATGTATTTCACATCATTCCCAGAAACCACCATATACTGAGTTACTATTAAAGATGTATCCCCATTACATCTATCTTTATGTAGTATAGCTTTATTTAAGATTTTTTTTACTCCTGACATATACAGTTGTAGATGTAGTCCTCTGTGTAATTCGGTCCAAGCAAGTCTGATAAGAGGTAGTGCTTAAAGATCCAAATGAAGCGCTGCGACACATATGGGCGCTCGTCTTTATACATCACACATCAGTCTCTTTGCAACAAGCAATGACAAGGTGCTGTGTCCGAGATTAACAGCATTTGTGGAAGGCCCGGTTGGTGTCCTGTCCCACACTGGGCCAACAGCAGACACATTCTGCTGTAGTGAGTGTGTGTTTGTGTGTGAAAGGACCTGCTCACTGTCTATTTTTATTTTTTTTGTGTGTATGCAGCATTACAGGGGTGTTAAATCTGTATCCATCTGTGAGGTGAACTGTATTTGTGCATTTGTGCAGGTGCTTTACAGTGAGTGGCCTCTTTTCTGCTCATCAGCTGCAGCTTGACTGAACCTCCTCAGAGCTCCCATATGATCCAGTGATCGATGAGAACTTCTGGAGGTGCCTTTCACACACTCCTCGCTCCACTCTTCAACACCGCAAGTGTCTGTCGCCACTCAAGGTTACAGTTACAACGATGACCTCTCTGTCACCTTTTTACTCACTGGATTATTCAATTAGTCATTCGTGTCCTCGTTCCTCCTTACTCACTTATTTGCTCGCCTATTTGTCAACAAGGCGACCTCAACAAATGTAAAGGTGTACTGGCTCTTGGCACATAAGCACGGCTCACATACTCACTCACACTTTAGGTAAATGAGTGATCTCATTGTTTACTGACTCGGTCTCACACTGCTGAGTTTGGCTTGTTGCTGTCATTCTCATGACACTCCTCATAGGATTTGGGTTTTACATATATGAGTGGAAAAGGACACTTTCTTTCTGAAGATTTCATGGGGGTCTGTCATGCTTTATCATATTTTATTATATATGCTGTTACAGTGGTTGTCATGTCTATTAAACATGGCGAATGGTTCAGATAACAGGGTCAGCATATGTACAATGAATCCAAAAAACTCAGGCTTCATACTGCTCTAAATGTTCTGTTTAGGCAGTTTTTTTTCTGCTCTTCACTCTGGATGATGACAGTAAACAGGGATATTCCTAACCCTTAAGAATACTCAGGCGCACTTTGCAAGGTTTGGAAGAACTTTCAAGGATTTCCAAGTAGGCTTAAGGGCTAATATGGTTATGCAGCCCTCTTTGCAGCAGGCAGGGTACACCTTGGACAGGTTGCCAGTCTGTCGCAGGGCTAACACATACAGACAGACACACACTCAAACTTGGTCATTTTAGAATCACCAGTTATGCTAACCCCATGCCCGTCCTTTAACTGTGGGAGGAAGCCAGAGAGAATTCATGGAGACACAGGGAGAGCGTGCAAACTCCACACAGACTGGATTCAAACCCAGGACCTCATTGCTGTGAGACAACGGCACCAAGCACTGTACCACCATGCCACCCGAATAAAACCCTTTGGATCTGAAAATGACATAAGCTCATCTGACCAAAGGAGTGCTATTACTCCTACGGTAAGAATTTAATAAAACTTACATCCAGTGATCATCTAATGAGTCCATCCATCCACTCAACCATGTGTCCATTCATCCAATAGATTCATCCAACCAGCCCACCAGCCATTTTTTCCACCTATCTATTTCAGGGTCATGGGGGCACTGGGACCTAACTCAGCTCCACCCAAATTGTACACAACGTCAAGGTCAGGGTAACATTTGACATTTTACAGGAAGTAACCTACGAATTCTGATGGACTGTGTAGCAGATGAGCTACTATATCATTGATGTCCTGTTATTTATTGATCTGCTGCAAGGGATCTACTGATACACAACACCATGTCCCGCATGTAACGCAAGTGTTTTCAAGGTGCTTTAAAAAGTATTTCACTTTGAGTTGAGCACATCACAAAATACACAGAAGTCAAAGTTTGTCAGTCTTTTGCACAGTCATGCACGGATACAGGAAGTGGGGCGCCCCCTACTGACAAGGTGTAGCAAAACATGTCAGGAAAATTAAATTAAAAAGTGGGGGTGGTAGCTTACAGTAACAACCTTCAAATATTGATTAAAAAAGGTGTAAGAATCAAAGGTGTGGTGATTTAAAAAATAAATAAATAAAAAGGATTGGTTAAAGACGTCAAAAGTGAACAGAAACTGATGAAGCGATACAGTGTTTTCTGTAAAGAAGTTTAACGGCACATTTAATCACTGTGATGTTTAAAAATAACAAAAAGAAGTGCGATTTCAAGGGCACATCTTAAACGGTAAGAAATAAATGTGTAAAATTACAGAAACAATTCTGTTAGCCCTTTGTTTGTCCTGTAATTATAAAATGGAAAATCTTTGTTAATTGCCACGAGTGAGATCTTGATCAATACAAAAAGCTGTCAAACTTAAAATACAGTTAAAAGTCTCAAATTTACGTCTCCCTTCACATTGTCCAAAGCTGTTCAGTGGGCCAGATTGGAGTCTTTGGAAGGGCCGATTCTGGGCCCTGGGCTTTATGTTTGACACTGCTGCTTTAACAAGTTTAATATTGCATTTAAAGTCTGGAAAGGCTTGTGAGAGGTAGTGGCATGCGCAGAGGCTTTGACATCCAGACCTTTAATCCTCAGTATGAGTCAGTCTCCAAATTCACATCTGTCAAATTTGTACATTGAAAAAAAAGAAAAAAACAAAAGCCTGTCCAGCCACGAAACATGATCTTGTTTGCAAATCCACACAGCATTTCATAATGCAGGCTTTCAGTCTTGAAGCATTGAAAGTTGACATAACCTTGATGCTTTCATCTGGTTAAATGTGTCCTTTCGGAGCTCCTTCGTGGCCTCCTTCAGAGAATTCTACACATATTTGTAATATTTCATTAAAAAAAAAAGCGTAGTGCCCCTTTAAAGAGGGGCTTCTCATCTTACAGGTTGCGGTTCTAATCTCTTGATGTCATGGGAATTACTACAGCCTGATTTATTTATGTTTATATTTTCTATTTATATCAGGCAAGATTGAGCACTCCTCATTTAGCACTGCGATTCCTTATTGAGTCGTTCCTTTTAATGGTGATGGTTATTGATTGATCCTAACGGTTGTTACATCAGCGTTTTATGAAGTGGTTTCGCACTAACAGTGGTTTCTGTGCGGCGCTGGAGGTAATGAATGTGCAAATTTCATGTAACCAACGGTGAACAAATTATTTGGCGTGTACTATAGCCACTCGTGTGTCCATTTCAAATTCATAACTCAGATTTTTATTTTCAGTAAATTGATGCCGGATCTAGAGCAGGACAAAAGATTTACAGTCTGTTCAACAGAATGGTTCGCTAACAGTCTCTCAGCCTACTCACACCATTACATCCTTCACTAAATGAGCTGCAGAAGAAAGACTGAGATTTATCCTGGTGCTCTCAGGGCAAACAGGGCACTGTCTCCTCTTCATACTGACGCTCCATGTTGACATTGGAGGGTTGTGGGGGATAAATCCAAGCGGGATCAATACCAGCTTCTCGTCTCATTGATTTGCTCACCCAACTTCGCCCTCGTCCCACCCAGAGGTTTTTCCTGCCACGCTGACCCCTGATGTCACCTGTGGATGCTCTTCATTCATCTAACTACAAATAGTGCCTATCCATTTCACCGACAGGAGACGGTGCCTTTGTTCAGTGACAGCGGCTCTTAGAGATCTCACAATATCGTCTTTTAACACGGGAAAGAAACTATCCCTAACAGTGATTGCTGACATTTAATTTCTCTCTGTTTGTACGTACGATGCAGACGGTGCTGGTAATATCTCTGAGTGTGAACAGATTCTCAACAAAGCCACAAACAAAGAAACCCAAACAAAGCTTAGACTCACCCTCGTGGACTATTTACGCTGATTGAGCCAAAATGTTGTACATGATCATTTCTGATTTATGGACACATCAACATAAACATCATTATTCAATGAGGATTTTTATTGCACAAAGGCCAACTCTCAGCAACAACCGTGCCTGTGTTTCTGTGTTACACTATACAAGTTTATTACGTTGAGAGTCTCGCTGATTATATACGATTGCACCAGTTAAGTGTGAGATCTAAGAGCTGACTGATGATTAATAAAGGCCTACACAAAAAGGACTTTTTTGGGAGGATGAAATGTAAGTAGTTTTATGCATGAAAATAATGTATTTCAATAGCATCAGGGCTGGTTTAGGGTTAGGCTCATCACAGATCATGACATAGACCTCAAACAGACAAAACAACTATAAATGTGGCTAGCTGCATGTAGCCTGTAGCGTCAGCTTTTGTCCCACGATGACCCACAAGGGTAATATCAATGAGGCTGCCACCGGAGGACCTTTGAGGCTCTGATGTGCTTTTCCTTTTGTTTGTTTGTTCTCTGGAATCTCACAAGTCTTTTTTCTTTTCTGGTTAGAGCTAGTTTTTGATGTTGTGTGATGGGAGTTAGATAAACTGTTCAATGTGATCTTTTTTTCTCTTTCCCGCGTGTAACAGGCTTAATTTCTTAGAGCATTTTCACACCTATTGTTTGTTTCCCAAGGTCTGAATTAGATGATGAGTTTGTCAACTTTTAACTTTGTCTGGTGGTTTGTTTTGTTTCCTTTTTTTTCAAAAGAAAACTCTACGGGAGCTCCAAATGAGCAACAAAGGGTCACTTATGAACCACATCTCAAGATGCAAAGCATACCTGTATACCTGCATACGTCTGTGCAGTTGTTTAGGTCTGCACCTAAGTATGATTACCTTCAGCCAGTGGGAAAATGAAACAGAAATAATTTTAAACAGGTCAGGTGTGAAAGCGCCCTATTATGACAACTATATACCAGCCGTATTTGGGACTTCTTTAATTGGCAGAACCATATTTACATCTTCCTACTAAACTGGAATTCCTTTTGAGTGACTAATTAGACTTTTAAACATGTTAAACTATCAGAGGAAAAAAATTGTTGTGCTGAACTTAGGAGTGGTGGTTGTTGAAAATGGGCTTTTGTATGCCTGTATACATGATTGATGATGAGTGATCCAGTTAATCGTTAACCATCATTTCTAATAATTCTGATCAATTTCACAAAAAGCACAAGGGCATGTCAAAATGACTGCTAACTTTTGAGCAGTTGTATCAGTATTTCCTGAGTTTCAAAATGTAAGTTTTCTATCACTGCTTCAGACAAAGTTTGGAAAGCCTTGAGCCGTTTTGGGTTTTCGGTTCTTTGATTATTGTTAAAAGAAAGCAAAAGTGATAGAAACAGGAAACTATTAAGTGCATTCCTGCATTACAGCTGATCGCTTCGTTGACCCATCATCCACCCTGACCTCCTCCCTCTGTGGACTCTCAGAGCAACATCACAAACTTTCTCATTTTCTTCTTATGGAAAAGCATTCACCATACCATGAGCCTGTATGACTTTTTAAAGTATTTGTCTTAATTATTACCAATGTTTTACGGATTTACCGATGTAGCCCATGGCACACTAATAGCTGGAACATTGTGCATTTTCTCTGCTAATGATGGCTTGTCTATTACCAGTCAGTAACCTATAACTAACACTCTAACGTGGCTGTTGTGATAATTAACATGTGTAAATGTTGTTTTTGGTTGACATTTTTTCAGATCTGAGACAGTGTCAGCGACATTGTGTGTTTCTTTTTTTATGATTGAAAGCCAGTGGGCACTGAACAGGATGTCGGGCACCGTAACCTTTTACTGCAGTGGTGTTTTGTTTCCATCGCTCAATCAGTGGTGGTCTTTGTTTATTTCTGTCCTTCCTCGAGGGTAAATAAGACCCCGCTCCGTCAGAGAGGAGTCTGGGTAATGAGGCTTGCGTCTTTGGAAGCTCTACATCTAACAGGTCATCGGGTCAGCAGTGGAGATCCAAGGGAAATGGATATGAGGCTGGAGGAAACTATTTATGCTATATTTCTATGTGTATTTATGTGCTTTCCCACTATGTCCTGCACAGCTACCCACGACCTTTGTCATATTAATCAATGCATCGAAAAAAACAAAAAATTACAAATCAAGAGGCTGCAAAATAGTTAAAACACAACAAGTAAAAATAACAACAACAAAAAAACAGCAAAACCGA
>VOQK01014157.1:34394-44749 GCA_015052645.1 Benitochromis conjunctus
CAAAAAATTAAAATACATTAAAAAAAGTAAAGCAAAACTAAAGTTTGTGCTCGATATTTCCTAAATGTAAGGATCATTTAGAAGTATATAAAAGAGGATGAAAAGCGCTCCTTTTCTCTCGGGAAAAAGTCTGAGTAAACAATAATAATAAAATTATATTTAAGATATTTTGGTAACAGATTCATCCCAAAACAATTTCTCGAAGTTGTTGTTGCCTAAAATGAGAAGAATTCAATTAAGAAGAAAAATATAAACAGCAACAAAAAAAAGAGGAAGAATTAGAGGAAAAGCACGCATAATCAATCCCTCAGTCAAAACAGGATGTAAACAATTCTTCATCTTACTGCAGCTTTACTCTCCAAGCAGCTCATCTAATGTTCTCATTTCAGCAGAAACTTTCATGAAAAACTTTGCTGAATTTCTCAACTTTGATGGCTTTGGTTTCAGTTTCAGTAAATTTTAATGTAGCTTATCTTGCTGCTCACTTATTGGGCCTTCTTAGCATATTGCAAACGCCAGCCCAAATGGTACCATATACAACATATCAATCACTCCATGTAGTTACTGCACTGCACAATATATTTTTTTCCTCTGTATATTTTCCAGGGCCTCCCAGTGCTGTATGGGCTCTGGGTTGGAAGACCAGCTAAATACCAGTGGATAAATTACTGTGTAATGTGAAATGTGTCACTCACAGGGAGAAATGCACTGAAACTTACCACCCAAACTCTGGAGCTCCTCTCGCCTTTAAATAGCATTGATAAGTCTTTCAGCTCAGTGTGTGGAGCCTGTGATTTTACTGACTTGGTGTGCTTTAACACAGCAAAGTGTTTAGTCATTAAAGAGTCTGATATTTCACACACAAATTATTGCTCCTCCATGCCTGCTGCATGGCTAAGCATATGATTATTAGCTTGCATGTTAGCCCAGTAAGCTTTAAAATATCACAGCTGAACATTCATTAAGTCTACCACAATTCCTTTTAAGCCCATTAAAACCAGTAAGGTCCAGTTTGGTAATTTTTGGACATATGAAACATCTGACTGTTCAGATCATTTAGTTGGATGCTGTGTTTTCACTAACTGGTAACCGCGCATCAAACCTCTGACCATTTTTTTTTTTTTTTGGAACTTGTTGCCTTTTCTTTTTCTGCATCAAAAGCCCTCCGTGTGAGCTACAGCTCATCAGGACCCAGTGCCATCGGATGGAAACTCTGTTAATTACCGTCAGATCCAGCGTCCTACAGTAGCTGCACGCTGCGGGGGTTCAATGTATGCCTTCGCTGCAACCTAAGGTTTTCAGGATTTAAAAGCATTTCTTCCCTCACTCCCTGATGTTTCCCTTATTAGACCGAGACAAAGAACATTGATTCTCGTGCAATTATTTTTTCCGCTCCACCACAACTGGATGATTTCCTTCATGCTTTTAAGCCTGTCTGCTCGGGTCACAGTTTACCAGACTATGTGCTGTAATTTACCTGTGCTTGAATGAGCACGTGTGCAGCACTTCTTCTCATGAGTATGGACTCTTTTTTTTCATTCACCTTTTCTGTTCTGTCTCTGTGTACGTGCAGCATGTGCTTGCATGTACAGTACTGCATGCATGTATTTATGTTTTTCCCACAGCATGCAAATGTGGGGTGATGGTGTTTGTTGGTGTACCTTTCCTGTCCACTTACCATGGGAATAAAGCAGACAGTGGGTGAAGGTCTGGCCATAAGATTAGCCTTCCTCGACTGCAGCAAAGGCAGGGCCGGCCTCTCCTCTGCTGCTCCCCACGTAGCCATTAATGTAAACACGATCAATATGTTTGTTGTGAGACCTGCACAGCTAAAAGGAGAGAGTGAAACCACAGAACCATGAGGTCGGAGTCTTCCCTCATTCTCACCATCTTTCTGTAAGCCATCATATCTAAATGTCCTTGTTCTCTTGACTGCACTTGAATGTACTGTGTGTGTCTGAAGTTATTTTTCTTATGCACTTTCAAGCATTCGTCTCAGTTGCAAGGAGAAGCTACAGCTGAATTTTGAAATATAATAAAATAATTATAAGCCTTGCTAATTTTAGCTGGCTAAAAGTAGTTTTAGCCAGAGCCCTCGAGTAAGTCAGAGTCCTGTCAGGCTTTGGGGCCATTGGACTTTGCTACAACCTGCCAGCGGGCAGTCCGAATGTGTGCTGATAACATACAGACTTCTTTTTTAACATCTTACCTTTTAAAAATGCATCTCAAACTGCTAAATCTCTATGGCACGGCTATGTTGCTAACTTTCTGAACTTTTGTGAGGCTCCATGTTCCGCCATGGCTGTAGCGTGAATGGCAATGACGTGACTCGTCCATTCAACGGCTCTGGTTTTAACTTGCAGAAAGTAGCACAGACAACTTTGAAATTCTTTTGGAGACTAATAAGTCAGTAACAGAAGTTCTGTCTTCACATTTACTGCAGAGTTACAGTGATGTATGGAATACTTAAGTGGTTCATGCAAAAGGTTTTCAAAAAGTAATAATATGACCGAAGCTGTACATTTAAACATCACTTGTGCTGCTTTGTGTGGTAAAACAAACACACCATTATCGTTTTTCCTCTAAAATGTCTGTGAATCAACAGAATGATGATGCCACGCGGTCAGTGAACTGTAGGGTGACAGCTATATACTGTGGGATGGACAAGTCAAATGAACTGCAACTTCAGAAAGAACAAAGATGTATCTAATATATTATGTAAAATTTGCAATTAAAACACACATTACCTTGCATCTTTTTCCCTCTTACAACACCAGTGAATCCTCTGCTTCTTTTAGCTGTGTCTCTGTGCAGTCCTTTGCATGTTTTTGTTTCTGTCACTTCCACCTCTCTTCAGTCGTGTTATTGGCTCAGCTTCCTTTGTGTTTTATCCACAGATAGTAATGCATTGTACATTCTACCATATTTTGCGCTGGCTGCAGTGGTTTCATATTCCAACAGTCGTGGCAACACACTACTGAGGTCAGAAATATGTTGCTCTCCTTCCTTGTTATTCAGCTTTGCTAGTGTTTAGTCTCCACACAGACTCCATGTAATCCATAACTCCAAGAACTGAAAAATTTAAACGCACATGCAATACCAAACCTGTGGAATAGTAGTGTTACAGATGTGCCGATGTTTTGTCCAGTCACAATGTGCTCCGTACCAGTTTTGATGTCATATTTATGATGTCCTACATCCTTCTGTCTGGCTTACTTACAGACACTCTCTAACAGACTTGGTTCTCCCATCAACGTTTAATGTGATATTTTAGGACTTCTGTGAAAACAAACAAGCAAACAAAAAAAAAACCCTGTTAATTTTGTCCAATTTCACATTGGTCTAGAGACTTATACATAACATGAGATTTAACTGGTTGGGTCATTTTATCGCGCTCAGTTATGTTATTAGTGTGAAGTCTGTGATCGAGCCAAGATCTGTAGGTAGCAGCAGGCTGGCTGTTTCACAGCCACATCACACCATTCTGAAGCGTACAGCCAATTGCAACGTTTGTAGTCACTTCAAAGTATATTGACTTTTTTGTGTGTGTGCAAAGCTCAGGACAAGACTCTACCATGGAGTAAACCTGTCAGAAGTCTGAGAATACGCACACACACACACTTGTGCATGTACTTTTCTGCCTTACAGCTTGTGAGTGTTTGCAGGAACAGAACTGAAAGCACAGACAGTGACCTGAATGCTCAGACTTATAAAATCAGTCCATCGAGCACAGTTGCATATACACACGACTGTTATGCAGGATTTCAGTGTGCAAAACTCAAATTCAAGCATGCCTTCATCAATAATATAGTATTCCATGTCAGTGTGGGAATTGTTAAAGTGAGAGTCTGTTTGACTGATAGGCATCTTCACCTATATCACTCAGGTTGCTTTCTTTTTTAATTTTTTTCCTATTTGACCCAGTCTGTCTTTACACTGCTTTTCTAGCTCCAAACACCTGCATAGATGGCTGCAGGTTGTTGTTCAACCTCCAGGATTTAGATAACTCCCATCAGAAACCTGTAAGTGATTTTAATGATGTTATCCTCACCATTTTACAGTCCATCTGTACATCTGCTTAAATCTCCACTGTATTTCTGACATGTTTTAGCATTTCTTTATTCTTTCAGGATGCAGTGTGAAAACCTATTTTTAGTGCAGTTATATAAATATTCTTTAAATGTTTCTAAGTCTATGAAATATTTTATCATACCAATTATGTGCTATTATTTATTATAGGTTTAGTTATTTAACCTTCTACCCAGTCAGACTTCTGTGCATTGCAATGGCATTGAGTTTGGTCGTCAAGGGAGACTGCGGTTGATATTTCATAAGCATTTAAATTTTGTGTCACTCTGTGTTCAAGTTCACAGTTTGTTTGTTCTTTTTTTTTAATCCAGGGAAGGTTTTTGAAGGTTAGGAGCCTCTGCAATGTTAGGTTTGGTATTATTCAGGAAGTTTCTGTATGAGTCTTAATATTCTATCTCCTTTCAGTGTTAAAAAAAAAAAAAAGCCAAAGGATTTTCTGATGAATCTATTCTGGTTTTGTTGACTTTTGACAGCTTTTGAGCATAGTCATTGTTTTTTGAAGAGCACACAGGTAGGGTGAAGCAATTTGTCATTAAAAATAGAAACTTTCTGACTGAACTGTACCAAAGTAAAATAATATAGTTATCATGATTCTGGCTTTACTGGTTGTACTTTTCTGTTTCTGCTGTTCCTCACCTGTCCACCACCTGTCATTCACATTTGAGACTCATCCATAATCAGTTCATCTGCATTTATTTCTCCAAACATTAATCTTTTTTTATGATTATCTTGAATCTTACCTGGAAAGACTTTGTGTTTGCACATCTAAAATGATAGCTCCTTTTTGAATGATGTGTTATGTCATCTGCTGTCACTAGAAAAAAAACTACACACTCAATACAGTAGTATAGAACCATAAAGTATGGATGAATACTGCAGCACACAGGCTGTTGTACTAAAGATACAGAAGATAGCTCTGTTGTAGGGTCCACCTCTTGAACCTAAACTGACAAAGACAAACTATGATAGAATAAAGAGATTGTCAGATCAATTTTATTTATATAGCGCCAAATTACAACAACCGTTGCCTCAAGGTAGAACCCTACAATAATACAGAGAAATTAGAGAAAACCCCAACAATCAGAATAAGCAAGCATTTGGCGAGAGTGGAAAGGAAAAACTCCCTTTAAACAGGAAGTCTATATGCATGCATTCATGTTTTTTTTGCATTTAATAGAAAATGACCTACTTCTCAGCATTTTAGACCCATCAGATGTACAAACCTAAAATAGACATTTTAGGTTTGTACATCTGGGTTTAAAATAAATTGATCAACATATTGTTATTTTCATCATTATTAATATTATTATTGCTTTTTTAAGAGCAGTAAAACACATATTAATATAAGAGTAATTTAAGAAAGGACCACACATTTTAAAGAAGAAAATGACAGACCTTTTCCAGACAATTCAAGGTATCACGCATGTAGCTGTTCAGGTAAAGTTCAGCTATCCTGATCCTGGTTCACTGACTATGAAACCGAGTCACCATAACAACAGTCCAACTTAATATTGATTATTATTTATTATTATCAAATGGTACTGGACTTGGTGGCTTCATCTATCCACTGTTATAAAAGAATGGATACTCAATAGACATATTTATTTATATAACCTTGGAAAAAGGGGCAGTATGCATTTTCAAAAGCTTTGCATGATTTAATTTAAAATAAGTCAGTATAGTAATTATTTGTGAATAATAGCAGAGTGCTGAAGCTGAACACTTAAATGGAATGCAGCTATCATTAATATACGATTGACGTGTGGTTTCTCTGCTTTGCCAGAATCTCCGTGGTGAAAACACCTTCTTGATTAACTTTGTAGTCAGAAAACCTGTGTGGGAGACAAATGATAGGCAAACATGAATTATTGAAAGTTAACATTAGCTAACACTTAAATCTCAGGAGAATTTCTGAATGCACATACAGGGAGAGTTTTTAAAGGACTGTGTGGGTGTAGATTGTGCTTTACTGACGTCTCTGTAAATAATTTGCCAATTTTTTTTGTGTCTCTTAATGTAGGACAACTTACCAGCCTAAATTAATGTTCTTTGATGATCTCGTATAATCCTGGATATAAATTAGCAGGACCTTATTCAGTTACTCTGAGAATAATTCTCACTTAGTGTGAGTACGCAGATCCTCTAAGCACTTAACATGGTAGAGCTAGTTATAACTAATAACTCACTTTATAACTGATTTTATTCAAATAAAAAAACGAGTCCTTAGTGAGCTTCACATTTGAAAGGATGATCAATGATAAAGCTTTATGGACGGGCTACCTTTTGACTGACATGTTGCTAACACAGGAGTTTGAAGTGGCCCTCAGTTATGGTAAATGGTAAATGGACTGATTCTTATATAGCGCTTTTCTACTCTCCCGGAGTACTCAGGGCGCTCTATACAACATGCCTCATTCACCCAATCACACAAGCACTATCTTCTATACTTTAGTGCTTTTAACTAACATTCACACACATTCATACACCGATGGATGCATTGGAGAGTAACTTGGGGTTAGTATCTTGCCCAAGGATATTTGGCATGCAGACTAGGGGAGCCAGGGATCGAACCACTAACCTTCCAATAGCTGACCTGCTCTACCACCTGAGCTACAGCCACCCCACTTACTTGATAATATCCAGTTTTTGTTCATCATGTTCTGTTTAAAATCATCAAGTTCATAACATTCACCACGCTACCCAGTAGGTGATACATTAACTTACAGCTTCTACTCTTCTAGCAAGGTGTAAAGTCAGTATGGCATTGCATATTAACAACATTTTCCTGACCTGCCTGGAAATGGTACCAATGCTTCATTGTCCACTTCAGCTTATTTGCATGTTTGGACAATTTGAACTGACACTGGAAATCATTTTTAATTTTAATTTGATGTGTGTTACAAGATATTGTTGCTACTGCATTTACAGTTACTCTAAAAGCTATGTCCAATGGCTCAACATTTGGTATCTAGCTAATATGAACTAATTAGTACACTTTGGCAATACTTAGCCTTTCAAACAGCAGCATTAGTGACCCATCCAAGTCAGAAATACATTGAAATTTATTTTTATGTTTTTTTTTGTTTATTTTTATCCTAGCATTAGTACAAGGAAGAATTCTCCACAAGATATTGAAATATAAAGGGATATCTGGCAGGGACTGTTTTCAGTTTACAAGTTCAGCTGTCTTTGTTGTTTTTCTTTTAAGATTTTACCGGACGGAATTACATCAGGGATTGGCTCTTAGCCCCTTCTTGTTTGCAGTGGTGTTAGGCTGACAGACGAGGTCAGGCAGGAGTCTCTGTGGACTATGTTGTTTGCAGATGACATTGTGATCTGTAGTGAGAATAGGGAGCAGGTGGATGAGAGTCTGGAGAGACTGAGGTATGCCCTGGAGAGAAGAGGAATAAAAGTCATAAGGAGCAAGACTGAATACATGTGTGTGAGTGAGCGGGAGACAGGTTGTTTCCCTCTCACTCCCACAAGGTGATGGTAGATGAGTTTAACCCTTAAGCCTACTTGGAAATCCTTGAAAGTTCTTCCAAACCTTGCAAAGTGCCCCTAAGTACACTTAAGGGTTAAATACCTGGGGTCAACAGACAATTCACAAAACAGGTGAAGAAAAAAGCGCAGGCAGGGTAGAGAGGATGGAGACGAGTGTCAGGGTTGTTTTGTGACAGATGGATAGTAGCAAGGGTGAAAGGGAAGGTTTACAAGATTGTAGTGAGACCTGCTACGATGTATGGTATGCATGGAAACAGAAAAAGACAGGCGACTGATCTTCAGGTGGGAGATTGAAGATTTTTACTGGGCGTGACCAGAATGGACACGATTACAATTGAGTATATCAGAGGTACAGCTCAGGCTGATTGTTTTGAAGATAAATTTATAGTAATCCTGAGAAGTGCAGATGAGACATAGTTGATATATTGGACAAAAGATTTTGAAAGAAGGAAAACATGGGAGGACCATAGAGAAGATTTGTGGATGTAGTGGAGGAGGGCATGCGGAGAGTTGCCATGACAGAAGAGAATCCTAGGCATTGCATCCTCTTCTGTGGCGAACCCTAAAAGAAAGGAACAGCCACAGGAAGAAGAAAAAGATCAGATAGACTTCACAGTCTTGTGCTGCCTTTCTTTGGTGCATTGGTGTTAGCCCTGATGCAACAGCGCCTTTCCCTTCTGATCTCTGTGTCAGTTTTGGACTGTTTATGCATCGAAGTTTATGCATTATGTTCTTTTGGAAAGAACAAAAAAAATCGTGCACTATGACGTCATCAAGCATTACCAAGTGGAAATAATGCAACTGACACATATTGAAGGACTTAGCATGTTATATTGATCTTTGGTAAGTTTCTACAGTGACTTTAAGAGGCTAATGACCAGAAAGCTTTACTGACCATGTTCTTTTCTTTTCTTTAGTTTGCTCATTTAAGTGTAGAACCAGTGAGCTCATCCATCCATCCAACGACCCAGAATTCACAAGAATTGCTACTCCTCCTATAGCATTGGTCAGAATTTAATCAAACTTAGACACTGATATCCTAATGGTTCACAACCCAATTTTAGGTGAAGGTCATATCCATTATTTTACAGGCACTAACCTGTGAACTGTGACAAATCATAGGCCATAGCTACCATTATATCATTGACATTCTGATTGCTTAAAGGGATGCATGAACAACTATGCCTTTAGTTTGTTCAGAACTGCTAGTGAAGCAGTAGAGTGTGCCACTGCACTTATCCATGAATCATAGACATAATATTTTAAAGATACGGAGTTAGGAGCTATTAATCCACATAATTACACAAGAAAGATGGAGAACAGTTCCACTGTTGCTCCACTTTTGGATAGAAACATGCTTATGGCTCTAGTTTTTGTTTGCCTCCTTGAAACATCACTCGTTTTACCAATTTGAATAGCTATTTTCTACAGTGTTCAGTATTTATTGGCTAAAAAAGGTTTTGGTTTGGTTTGAAAAACAATCTAAGTTCGGGATAATCAAAAAATATTGTTTTAGTTTAAGGTTTCCATGTCTGACTTGTCACAACATTTTCATATTACAGTTTTTCTCAGTCGCTTTGGTGCATTTTTCTGATCAGAATGAAAGTTCTCACAGCCATTAGTGCAACCTCCACAACAGTTAGTCATGTGTGCACATCATAGTAGCAATTTCTCCTTCGTCTGAACAAATTGCAAATGGTCTTGGACATGTATCAGTTGCTTTCATGCAATTCTCTGCCGTTTTGTAACATTATCATTGCTTATGTCATGTCAGTCAAAATGAACTATACTTTTGGATGCTGAGTAGTCGTTCTCAATAAAACTAATAGTCTACATTTCATTGCTTGAGTCATGACATACAAAATTGTTGAACTAGTTATCAAATACTGTCAAGCAGATTTTATACCATTTTACATTATTATTTGTCTGGAAATGTCTCCTAAATTGAACAATTACTCTCAGGTGAACTTCAGCTTTCTCTGCCTGGAGGTGGAAGGTGTATGACCGGCATTCACATTCGCAAATGGCCCTGCTAGCAGCCATGGATGCAGCATGTGACGACATCACAGCAGAGCCATGCAGAGGGTGGATTCGCCACTCCAGGAGATACTTTCCACGCTGCATTGCAAGGGATGATATCCGTTGTGATGTAGATGAAAATATGTGGCCAGACAGACAGGAACGTCTTGATGTACCAGAATGATTTACGTATGTTAGTTACAATTTGTACTGTTATATTGTTCCCATTTGTGCAGAGCTCTACCTAAAGGGTGTTTCGTGTGTCTATTCAAAATAAGTGACTGTTGGGTATTTTTCTTTTGCACAATGTTGTCGAATTACAAACGGCCTACACAATAAAAATGTGACACAGTGTCTTCAGTGTCTTGTACTCACTTACTTCCCTAACTACAGGAATGTCCGAACTTTACTGTAGATTTTACTGTACATGGCTGTACAAAAAGTGTATAGTGCTGTGTTGAGCATTTTCAGGTAGTGTCACAGAGTTCTGACCTTTTTTTGGAAAACACTGAGAGAATACTGTAAACTGTCATAATGAAAACATGACAAAGCTATTTGACTATCTTGTTCATAAAGATGGTGTCAAGACTTCTCATTTTGATGACACTGGCAGTTTCTTTGACATGAATACTTGCTTTTGAGGAATGGATGATCGATTTTGAGCAAGTGACCTGCTTTTGCAGGTTATCCACTAGGTTTTGCAGTTTGCACAAATTGTTTTGAGAAATGCACGAACTGCTGTG
>VOQK01014160.1:1773-25282 GCA_015052645.1 Benitochromis conjunctus
ATATAATTATATGCCAGTAAAGATCATCAATTTAGTTACAGCAAGCTAGAGCTTGTCAGCCATGAGCAAGTTGAGCCTGTGTGAGTACAAAAAGGATTAAAGGGAATGACAGGATACACAATGCACTGAAGAAAAGGGCAAAGACAATGAGAGAGGAGATGTAAGAGGAAAAAAAAAAGCTGCCGTTTCCTGTCCACAGCACAATATCCGAGCTTCTGGAAATCCGGACTCCAAACAGCACTTGTATCCTACAGCTAATGCACAAACTCTAATCAGCCCAGAGGCCAAATCTTTGGTGGAATGTGTGGTTAAGCTCACAGACAATTAAATAATTGGGTGTCTCAAACATTACATGTGTCATAGGACATCCTAGTCAGCTTGCAAAACTACCACTTCTGGATGGTGTGGATCAAGAGAGGGAGACTAATAATCCTAAGAAGAGATTTCAACAGCCTTTGCACTCGCCCAACCTAAAACCTTGCCCTACTTCCGTCCTGTATTCGCTACCACTAATCTGGGTGTTTGGTCGGTGGCTGTGCCCTGGTCCATGTCTCCTCCGTCTGCCTGAAGTCAAAGAGAGGGTTCAGACTATATGAGGAGCCAACACAAGTCATTGGTGTGCTACAAAGCTGCCAATGTGAATGATGAATTAAAAATGCATCTTCATAAATCCAAACCTGTAATTTATTCTACTTTAATGTAATCTTGTTAACTATGATGCATCGAACGGCATTGGAACTTTGAAAAATAACTGTATTGTTAAGAAATCTAATGATTTTTGTTTAACAACTTCACCAGTCTGGATTGCATAAAGGCCTAAAGTAAATCGTAACGCCTGCTTTGACAGGTATGCTGCTGGGCCTAATTCAGCTTCTATTTTTGTGTTGTTGGTGCATTTTAGAGCATATTTTTGTGAAATTACCCGACAAATATTACAGCCTGCTGTGCGGTCCAGCCCACAAGGAAATTTGGGTTCTAGTGAATGAAATTGTTTTATTAGTCTTTTACTCAGCCGGCACTTGTCTGCATGTTGCACCCTCAGCTAGAGTTAATTGACAACTTAAGTCCCTCCATTGCTTCGGTCTGAAAATGCAAACATCCAAAAAAAAGAAATCTGAGGCTCATGTTTTTTGGCTTCCAGAAATAAATGGTCGATGTCAGTGGATGGGTCTATCTTTAACAAGAGTCCCTGACAAATGCAAAAAGTTTCTAACAGTCTAAGTAATGTTTGCTAAAAAAAACTTCTTTCCTTCAGTTGTTTTTAAATCTTTTAAAGGGGACATGTGGAGAAGAAACAAACCAGAAAACACAACCCACAACTGCCAAAAATATACACCTCAAAATCTAACGCTGACTCTAATCACAGATGAAAGGATCAGTTGTATCAACTAAACATCATTTTCACACATACCTCTCTTCTCCAAGTATGAGGATACCTTGATTCTGATTTATAATTCAATTTTATTCATCTCAAAATGAAACCCAAGGAAATTTCCTCTCACTTTCACTATGGTGGGGAATTTAAATAATGCCCCACCAGTTATAGACCTACTCATTTAAATAATCTCCCTCCCAAATTAAATAATACCCTCCCAAACACACCTATTGTCATTAGGGACAAGCAGCTCAATTTTAGTCTTGTCTGACCATATAAACGTTCTCCAGAAGCCATTTGGCTTGTCCAAATTTGTAGCTGCAAATTTGAGTTGAGGTTGAAGGCTTTGATTTTTGAACAGGGGCTTCTTTCTATGTCGTCTCCCTCTCAATCCATGGAAATGTAAAAGTGGCTTCACTCTGGACAGTAACAGTTATCACTAGCACGCTAGCGGTTTCCAGTCGTGGCAGACTTGAGCCTTCCTGGTTCCTGGGTTGGTCCTCAACATTCTAGCCAATTTCTTATCATGTGATGGTGACTCTAGGTCTTATTGGTCAATCCAATAAGTACCGTCAAAAAATAAAAAAAAATGTAATTAAATGAAGAGAAATTACCAGCTGCAGCCAATCATGATCACGAATGACTAACTAACGTCAATAAGCCTTGGTGCTGTAAATGGACTGATACTTATATAGCGCTTTTCTACTCTCCCGGAGTAATCAAAGCGCTCTATACAACACGCATCGGAGAGCAATTTCTTGCCCAAGGATACCTGGCATGCAGACTGGAGGGGCCAGGGATCAAACCACTAACCTTCCGATCAGTAGATGACCGGCTCTACCTCCTGAGCTACAGCCACCCTGTTGTCAAGTTAAAAGATATTTAGAACCACTTATTCAAAGTGAATATACGTATGCAGGTAGGTAGGTAAGGTATAATTCTTATCCTGTGTGGGTCAGAGAAAATCCAAAATCAATTCAAAATTATAAACAAGAATTGGGTGAACAAAGTGAATAAAGATGCATGCTATACAATCATTCCCAAAAATTCATTATTAATAACCCAAAATTACAACAACATCCACGATGAGTATAAGTAAACTTTTGATGAAATCCATGTGTCTATTCCTCCTTCTAGACATGCAAAATTATCATGTTTAAATATGAAGCCTAACTGTAACTCGCTCTCGTTTGCCCTGTTAAAGTTGAATTGTGTTTTTCTGCAACATCTACTGAATTCATGGTGTCACAGATTTCATTATGACAGAACATACTGTAGCTGTGAATAACAATTACTACCTCAAAACTGAAACTTACCAGACACAGTCGCACACAATCAGCCACTGATGTAAGCATATCAAATTAAACATCCCTGCATTAAGTGCTCAGAAACTGAGTTCAATAAACAGCTATGGCTGATTGTGTTCATTTATTTGTTTGTGGCTCTGTTAGCAGGATAACAGATAATTAAAAAGTACGGATGGACCTACTTTAAAATGTTCTCATTGCAGGGCATAAGTCAGGAGTGGGCACTAATCAGGAAGGAAAAAAGGATACTGGATTAATGAATCAAAACGAATTCACAGGGGGGGGAAAAAAAAAAACCCTTACTCCAGGATTATGATACCTCTTACTGATTTTTGGGGGATGGTTTTATTTCTGGTCTGGTGGTTTCTGGCCGACAATGCTAGGCCTAAAACAAATAACAACTGGAGGCCCATCTGGATTCAGGAGTTTTTGGAAGCATCCTTTATCTTTGCAAGTTAGGGTATAATTATGGAATTTCTATTAAACCTTCTCCAATACAAATCCCACTGAAAAACTAGGAGCTGTTGTCCTTTATGTTCAAGAAAATATCAAAGAATTCAGACCAAGATATTTATTTAGTGACTTCTCTTATTTTCGCCATTGCAGAGGTAATGCAGTTTTGGACCGCTCTTGGAGCCAAACTTGTATATGAGGACAAGCCTTTATTATCTTAGGAATGGCATTTAATTTATCTGCTTGAGAAAATATTGGATGTCATTACAAGTGCTGGCAATTAGCTACTGACAGTCATGAGGTGCAGCTGAACGTTCAAGGAAAAAAGCTAGTAAGTGAACCAACGGTTTAAGATTACTTTGTTAAATGTACTGAAATGTTAGCTCCTCAGTTGTCTTCAGTCACAGTATGGAATAAACAGTAGAAACTGCCAAAGGAAAAGAATTAAAGTTAATATTGAATTTTTAAAATTCTTAACTCTAAAAGACTTCAAGGGATCAATTATTTGCTTTATCACTAAAACTGCTGAGATTAGATCAGTAAGCACACTCAACTACCAATAGAGGAGCTCATTTCACAGAACAGTGGGACACTGATAGATTTCTGAAGCCCAAATTCAAGAGAAGCCATCAGCTTCAAACTCCAAGTCAGAGTTTGAGGCTTCAATCTCGTATTCATTAAGGAAACTTTGATGAAAGATCAACAAAATGGTTTCCTCAATACACAACATGTACCTACAGGAGGTTAGTTTTCATGCAACACAGAAGAAAATTGGTTTACGGAACAAAGAGCGAGAGAAGGGAGTAGATGTTGGGGAAGGGAGGGGGATCTGGGAATGCCACAAAGGAAAACAAGGCATCACAGATGGAGGATGGCAAGGACAAGGAGCACTTCCACCTTCAGGTTTTCCAGGTCTTTCTCGTATTTCAGCCGCAGCATGGTTATGTCGCCCTGCTCTTTGCGCCGTCTCATCTCTTCGGTCATGACTGAGACTTGGGTCATCAGCTCTCGGATGCGCTCTTTCAGGGTTAAGGCGTGATCCAAAGGTACGCTGTCATCTGCTTCATTCCTGCCTGCTGTTGCTGGATTCATCATGCTTCGCAGCTCTTCCATTTCCCGGTCAAACCTCTCCAGGAGACGACTCCTCTCCCTCTCGTGCTGCTTCTTCAAGTTCTCCATACAGTTAGTCAGCGAGTCAATCTCTTTTACATTCTCTTCTGAACAGAGACGAAGTGTCTCGTTGGCTTTTGCTATTTCCTGCCTCAACTTTTCAACTTCCTGCTCGTAGCCATCTTTGACTTCTCGTAGCTCTTTCCTGTGCTTGGCAATCATGTCATGAAGCTCAATGGTTTTATCGACTGAGTCAATGGGCTCTCCTTCAATCTGGATCAGAGTCTGAGACCCTGGGGCAGCTTTCAAATACTCCTCAGATAGTTGACTTTGAAGATCTGCCAATTTGGACTGAAGACCACTGGCAACTTCTCTTAATTTAGGACAATTTGGACAATTCAAGCTAGGCATCTTTACTTCTCCCTCTTTTTGTTTTAGCTCTTTCTCATACTGGACTTTGAGCCTAATAATCAAGTAAGATATGTATGCTTCTTTGAGAGATTCACGCAGATGTTCAGAAGATTGTGTTTGTTGGCCAAAGCTCGCCAGTGCCAAAGAATGGAGTTTGTCATCTTTATCGAGCTTCAAACTGGAGGCAACCTGCTTAAATCTTTGTGACTTTTCCTCCAACATCTCTTTTAACTGTTTAAGAATCAAAGCATTTGTTTCATTATCAAGCCAGCTGTACATTGATTCCAAATCTGTCACTCCCTCACTTTCAACGTCTGCCTGTGAACAAAACCTCCTAATCAAGAGCATTAAACGGTTCTCTGCCATCATCTGCTCTTCTACCCCTCTGTCACAGCTCTGTCCATCTTCCTTTGATTTTGCTACAGCGATGCCCAACAGTTGGCTCCAGAACTCTCCCTTTAACAGGAATGGCGCATCTTTTCCACTCAGGGAAAATGTCTCTTCTTCTGAAGAGCAAAATAAAGTGCTTTTTAATTCACCAAGCATTCTCTCAACATCAACAACGTCTACCCGTTCTAACATTTCTACAACTTGATTTATTGATTCAGACCTCATCTCAAACTCGTGTGCTACTTTCTTTAAAAGTCCTTTATCATCCACATGCTTCTCTTCTGCCTCAACAGATTCAACATCCTTTTCATCTCTACTCATGCTCATTACTAGCTTCTCTCTTAGCATCCTTATTTCATTTTCTGCTTCTTCTAGCTTCTCTCTGCTGACTTTCTCTATTTTCTGGTTTAGTTCAACTAGTTTGCTGTTCCTAGCTTCTAGTTCCACACAGCGCTGCTCTGTAGACTGAAGGCTTGACTTAGTCTCAAATAACTTTGCTTCTGAGGCTTCAAGCAGCTCTTGGAGTTGCTCTTTGTCTGGGTTTAATTCGTCATCTTCATAGTCTCCCTGGAAGCCCAGACCTTTCAGTGTGGCCTCTCTTAACTGTAGCTTCTTTTCAGTGTCTTTAAGGGTGTTGCCAAGCTCCTCCAATGTAACCAGTGCTTCATGGAGCCTCAAGGACTTCTCATTCAACTCCCTCTCATAATACTCCCTGTCTATGGCATTAGCTTGGTTTTCAGCCAGTTCAGCTTTTAGTCTTTTCAGCTCCTCCAAGACAAGGTGATGCTGTTTGCCACCTTGCTGACTGATGAGCTCAGCTTTCAGTCTGTCTATCTCTCTGTCAGCCTCAGTCAGTTGATTTATTATCTCCTGACATCGCTGTTTCAATGCTCCATTTTCACTAGTTAAAAGTTCAATCCTCTGAGACAGTATCCCAATAGCTTCATCACTCGACTCTGAGTAGTTTTCAGTTTTGAACAGAAGACTGCAGGAGCTCTTTGGGCTTTCAAAACTTTGCTTGTGAACTTTCCCCACCATGTCCTCCATGGTTAGAAGACGAGCTTCATATTTGCGGATGCTCTCTCCTGCTCTAGCTAAACTCTTTTTTATGGTTTCATTTTCTAACTCCTGCTGGTGCTTCCAGGTCTCCAGCAGCTTCTGAAGTTGATGCTTCTCTGCGGTGTCTTGATTACAGCTATGCAATTTCAACACTTTCCCCAGCTCCTTTAGAGTCAGAGGACTGTCATGTGTTAAGTCTTCTAGTTCTTGAATAGCCTCTGTGGTGTCCTGGATTAAAAGGCTAACTGGTTTTTGGACAAGTTCAGGGGGAGGGCCTTCCAGGGTTGACGTTTTTTGGGGTTCAGAAAAGTAAGGGTCCTTGATGGGAAGGTGAGAAAGCGAGAGGCCAAGCTGTGCCTGCATATTGCGCTTTTTCAGCTCTTGCAGCTTCAGGAGCTCTTTGGTCTCCTGGTACTTCTTTGTTAAACTCTGCGCTTGAGAACTAACCAGTTCGGGCCTCTTCATCTGGGGCGTCACATCAGCCTCCAGACCCAAAGGTTGCTCCAGCTTGGAAAAGGGGACCAGACAGTTGGTTAACACACAGCAGGGGAGACACAAAGCTTCCTTATAATTTCCAGCGTTAACTACTAATTATTTCTCTTGAAATTATTATTATTATTAAATTAAAAAGTGACATTACATTAAGCATTCCCACATAACAATCCCAAATTATGCAAATGAACAGTGATTCAAAACAAATCCAAAAATTTCTTTTGGTTTAAAGGTGTAAATTAAAAGCAACTGAAAGATTTAAATAGCTGGGGTTAGTTAATACCAATAGCATGCACATTTAATGGTTAATGGTTACTTTAAGTGGTAAGTAATGCAATATTAGTTTCAGCTGAATGGTTTATTCAAGGATAGAAAGGCATACCAGGTCCTACAAACACACATTTCACAGGCTTCACGTCCAAGTCTGAGAGGAGATAATGAAATGCATTATGCAGCTCATGTCTAATGCTTCAAACACCCTCCCAACTTTCTTAAAGTGATTCAGTGAACGCTTTTTTTTCTAAAACAAAACAAAAACTGTCTAGAGTAAGGGCACCATACTTGAAATCTGCCAGAAACAAAATTATATATAATTTACATAATAAATGTAAAAAATCATCATTCAGCCTCACGCTGAAAAACCCAGCCGTACATCAAAACACAGCCAAAGAAGTCCACATCATACATGTATGTCAGTACACTTCTACATATAATATTTGTTAAAACAATAACAAATGGATGTTTTTATAGCAGTTAATAGAAGATGAGAATCTGACGTCCATGCAAATAAGTAGAATACAGGCCAAGAGGTTATTAATCCATGTCAAGACAAACATTTCAACAAGTGAAGCAATCGTGCCAGTGACTATGCCGGAAAATGTCACTCCAAACTGAAGGAAAAAAATTCTCTTTGGTAAATGTTTACCAAAAATTAATCAAAAACAAAACAAGTTCTACTCAAGTTTGGCTTTTTCCATTCTCTATAGCTGTAAAATGAATGAACGATGAAGTCAAAATGTAAAAGAAAATTACAAGGAGCAAAAAAATGTCACTGGCTTTTCTAATTCTGATTTTCACTTAACATTTTTGTATTGATTCTATGAGAAAAACATAAAATATGGTCAATGTTTAAACACACTAGTGCATTATTCTTACATTTTTGTGTCTATATATCACATTTCACATGTAATTGTCAAACTACAGTTCTTTGGTCTAAAATCGAGCAAATAGCAAATTACTCAAATAACTCCTAGCATGAGTCCTGATAAAGTAAAAACCTACAACACAAAGAGAGCAGATTGACTAGTATAAGCCAATTTAGTAATGAGATCTTATCGTTTTCCACATGCAATGAAGTCATGCAAAGGTATATATCTGTAGCCACTTTGTAGCTTCGTCAGATTGGTTGCGATTTTCTTTCGGTAAAATACAACATGCAGAAAATGTTACGAAATGAAGTAGAAACCACTGCTCAGTTAAGAATGTACTGATTAAGTTTACAACAGGACTTCCCATAAGAGCAGAAAAAAGGACAACTCACCGGAGAGATGTAACCAGATCGGTCATCCTGCTCTCTCTCCACAGCCATTCTCAGCTGGAGCTCCAGCTCCTGTTTGTGCTTATTTGAGTCCAGGAGCTGCTTGTGACAGCTTTTCAACTGTGCCTTCAGGTCCTCAATCTGCAAAAACGGCAGGAAGAATATTAGAATATAAAATATATAATGTAGTACATATCTATATCCATCCATCCTCCTCATCCAATGCAGCCTATCCCAGCTGCCATAGAGTGAGAGGCAATTTCAAATCACCAATTATCATAACCTCAATAACTGCAGCAAACTCCCAGTTATTGGTGCTGTAGGAGAAAGGCAGAGTACCCAGAGAGGAGGGAGGAGACCATGCAATCTCCACACATAAAGGCCCTGGCCATATGGTTATTTGAATAAGAGAGATAAAGATAACCTGAGAAAATGCAAACATGTAGTTTTTAAATGATGATTACATTTATTTATCCAAATTTACTTGGCCCTGTGGCACTAAAAACTGCAACCAAGCATTTGCAAAGACTGCAGTCAGTCTTTCACATCACTGGGGAAGAATTTTTGTTTGAGGTCACGTTAAAGCATCTCAATAGGACTTCAGTCTTTCAGAGTGCCAGACCCCCACACTACCACCACCGTGTTTGACTGTTGGGAAGATGTTCTTTTCATTAAATGCAGTGTTAGTTTTATGTCAGATGTAGCATTGGCTCATCATATCACTGTGTCTGTTCCCAGAATTCATCTTTCACTTGTTACGCAAATACCTTAACATCACACTATGGAGCCACTAATATTATTCAAGACTATGTTAAACTGTATGCAGCAAGTTTAAATTGATTGAAGCTCTTAAACTGATTATAACTAAATAAATAGAATCTGAAAATGCATTTTTCCCCTGAAGCTTAAATACAGGCTTAGATCTGTACTTGCTGACTGGATTCTCCACTCTGTATATTTGAATTTCACTCAAAACAACAGCAACAATCTAAATGAATCAAGGAAACATACCCCTTGCTTATAACTCTCCAGTAGCTGCTCCAGCTCTACAGTCTCTCCAGATTGCACTGCGGTGGGCAGCGGCACCCTCCTTTCCTCCCGTATGGGCGTCTTCTCTACCTGTCGCCAGTGTTCTTCAATCACCTCCTCCACCATCTGCTGCCTCTCCAGAGATACGGGACCTAGCGAATCCGGAGGCTCGTCTCCCCTCTCATTGTCGGCCCTCCCTCCTTCTTTAACCGCTACGGGCTCTGAGCTCGTCGCGCTCTCATACCTCTTCCGTCTCTCCTCTCTTCTTCGACTGCGCTCGAGCTCCCCCATGTCTGCCTGGAGACTCTCGGCTTCCTGTGCCCGCTGTTGAGCCAGAGCCTGGGCTATGGGCCTGAACTCCGCCCAGTCGAATGTCTTAGAGCGGCCTTCTCGCCTGCGTTCGCGTGCTCGGCTCTTAACGACTCCCGAAGTGGTTTCTTTGTCTACAGATGAGGCCTCAGAAGAAGGAGAGTCCTGAGTGACGTCTGGTCTGACCAGACCCTCCAAAGGAGAGAATGAGCCATGATCCTCTGTCGAGCTGAACGGCAACGAAAAGAAAGCAAAGTAAGTCTCTCCTTTCCTGTTCTATTTATGCCACAGAAACTTTCATCTCTAAAGTGTGAAACTTACTTTGTAATGTATTAATAATACATGAATATTAATACAACTGACACCAGTGCAGCTTCTCGATAATCGAGAAGCATATGTAATAGCATAACTGTGACTTGTACCAACCTTGCCACATCAGGGGCAGTGGAGGGTCTGACGTTCTTCATGACTGCCTGGATCCAGTTCCTACGTATGCCTGCTGTCATGGCAGACAGAGTGTGCACTCCTTCCTGCGTCTAAACATGAACAAGCACAGTAAATTACACAGAGTGATGAGAAAGGGAGAAAGGAGAGATAAATCTCTTTATCATAGCAGATTCCTTAGCGCTTCTGTAGTAGCAAAGTTGGGAAGGTAAGAAAACCAAAACAATCACGCATCACTACAAATACAGTACAGTGAGTGTTCTGTGTGCCTAAAACACAGCTGCAGCATGTTCATGACACAGCTTGTCCAATGGACAACAGTAGCAGTACAGACTACAAGCTATACACTTTTACTGCTTCATTTTTACGTGCGCTGCTGCCGTCATGGATTGTTAGGTCAGGGTTGATGGAGCTGCTCCAACTTTCCAAGATGGAAGCCTGACTTGAGGGGAACATGAAGTTCTGACTTAAAGTTGAACACACCACGTGGAGGCGTCACCTCATGGAGCTATGTGGTTGTGTATAAGGAGTACTGGCAAAAGTGCCTGCAGCACTTTCCAAAACCTTCATTCAGTATTTAGTGGCGACTCAAGTGAAATTAACACAAAACATGTTAGTAATGTGTGTGTGACAATATTCAGGGAACGTTTCTTGCAGATTGGTGGGTACATACACACATATATACATACATATGCAATGATTATTACAGGGTTGTTTTTTTTTTAAACCAAGCAGTTTTTAAATCAGATTGGCATGGTGATTTTGTACATGTAGTTTTTATGACTGCATTTACACAATAAACCAAACAGAGAGCCTCACATTACTGTTCACACAGGGAATTGAAAATAACTGCCCAGAGGAATTTTAAAGATGACCCCTTGGTGGCCATTTTTTCCTCAATGGCTTTGAAATAAAATAAATGAAAGTGTTCTTTTTGTTTATGCTAAGTACTGAGTGACAAAAACACCCAGATGATGAGACAATATGAAATGTTACTATGGACATGGATATCTAGTGGAAACTCTGGCATTTACTCCAGAACGTGAGCAAAACCACTAGCAATAGTTAACATGTGGTTAAGTGCAACACAATCTAGAGCCAAACACATGAACCGACACAAAGTCATCAGACTGAAAGGTTTTTACTTGAGCAGAAAGATTCAAGACAAAACAAGCAACGCCTCTTACATGAATCTGAAAGCCATAGTTTCGCTGAGCCTGGCATTCAGTTACATTGTAGCAGGTGGACAGGTCAATCTCACCATCCAGGTCGGAGGCCTGAGTTTACACAAGGGTGAGATACAGAGAAACATAAAGATGTATTTTAAAGGTAGAAGGAAATAAGAACATAAGGTGCAAAAGAGAACAAATAAGCCCACCTCCTCTGCAATCGAATCCTTGTAGTATCTCAGGCTGTGATCAGTCAGCACAAACCAGTACTTCTTCCACTTGAGAAAAAAAATAAGCAGTTTAAAAGCAGAGCTGTGTAATACAGCACATTGTACACAGCAAAGTAGCAAAGCAAGTCACATACTGAGTGTCCACACAGTCCTATGCGTCAGTGTAGAGTTTGTGTCTTTATATATCTTATAAATGAGTATTTTAAAGCTTCCTAGCACCACCCTCGTCTTTCAAGTCCACTGAAGATGGAACATCAAAGTGTGGCCACAGGTCTGTAAAGGTCATAGAGTGCTACAGACATTTAGTGACTCGGGTGGACAGTTCACGTGCTCTGTTTTTTGGACGACTCCAGCAATTATTTTCATTTAGCTTTCAATGTTTAATACAATTTTCAGTTTCCTCTGGTTTGTCTTAATTAGCTAATAAAAATGGTACCTGGCCTTGCTCGTCAAGTTTCACCATCCAGCCTTTCTTGAAGTTCAGCAGGTCCGGCTAAAAAAATAAATATATAAAGAGAGGATACTGAGTAATTGGCTTCTAAGAGCAGCAGCAGCAAACTACCACCACCCATCTTCATTTTAAAAGAAAGCATCAATAAGGACTTCATCTTTTCTCACAACAGCGTCTAAATAAAACGAGAGGCAATGCGAGTGGCAGTGTGTCAAATTCATGTTCAGTACCTCACTGCTAGCATTCAAAAATCAGCAGCAGCTAAAACACATGCTCACTCAGTCAGCTGCAGGGAGAAGTTGACCCTGCCAATGGATCAGACAGAGATGAGGAGATTTAAATGTGGACCACTGACTGGGGCCAACTTCTGCCACATGTGTTGCAGGGCTGTGCTGCCCAAGAACCCGAGTGCTCAACACGGTGTTGCCTGACACAGACAGACACGCACACGTGAACAGTGACCACAGGAAGCAGTAGGAAGTTGTGACGGGCTCATACGCACTCAGACAGTCTCCTTTTTCCATCTTATATCTAGCAGAATGAATTCACGCAGCATAGCAAACTGCACACAGAAAGAGCATGATGAGAAGAATAACCTGGAGAGAAGGGGGAGAGCAGGGGGCTGCACTGTGCCCTGCAGCATGGGGGTTTTGCCTACAGCACCCTTGCACCACCACAACAAGGCCAAAGGAACATTAGGAAAGAAATCACACATTAAGTCTGTCAGAGGTCACAGTTGGTTTGCATCACATATTCTATTTAAAGTCAATCATTTATATCAGACTATGGCTCGGTCATAAGATGACTGTGGTGAAATTGCAAGGACAGCATAAGACTTTATAGTTGAAGATACTTTCTCCTGTAAAATGCAGCAGCCTAATTTATTGTAAAAGACAGGATGCCAGTAAGATTCAAAAAGGTTGGATATGAACAGCTGACTAAAGTCCCAGAAAGTTGATTCTGTTCATCTGGACGTAGCATTATCTGTGGGACAAACAGTTCGTCACTCATCCAAGTGACTTCTTCAGTCTTCTGAAGAAACTTTATAGAAATATAAATCGGTTGCTTGGCATTAACTAGCAGCTGTGCTTATTTGTGCTGAACATCTGCAGTTTAGCTTAAAAAGAATGCTAGCTGACAACTTAGCATGTCATGCTGTCACTGAACACTCATCCAAAAAGGATATTTTGTTGTTGTTAAAACACCCGAGATAAGTGTAGCCAAATGCTAACATTTAACCTCTAATGTGGGATCCAGAAACCAACGAGTATGGTGGCTATGTCCTTCTTTTCTTTACAATGTACTCTAAATGCTCTGTTTCTGACATATTTTATCCCTCTTAGATCTAAATGATGCCAAAGAAATGTATTCTTCATATGGTCACTTCTGCACATGCAACCAGAAGCGTATGCCTGAAGCCCCATCAATCTGCTATTCAAACCTTCTGTTTGCAGGGGATAGCCAATGAGAAGAAAGTTTTCGTGGATGGAACTGAGGGGCTTCACAAGGCCCAGTAAAAACTAAATTCAAAGGACTATTTGTGAATCTAGGGCTACTCTACTACTCTAGTGCAACAAGAGTAATATCAAGGTGGAAATGAACAAAGACCCATCAAGCTCAAAATACTGCACTGTAAATCTGTGTGCACCATAATGCTCCACTTGCACCATCAGTGTTAATAAACCCACTAAAAATGTTTTTTGTGGCATACTGTTGGGTGAATGTTTAATTCTCCTAACTGTGTTACCTAAGCAAATCACGCCTCTTAGCCCCGAACAACAACAAGCCAGCGATCTCTCTCCGCTCGGCTGAAGCCCTGGCACTGCGGCTGACCTCTGATCCTCCGGCTTAACAGAACAAGAGCAGCTTTGTTTACGAGGCCAGACAGAACGGACTGACCTTTCAATACTGGAGCGTTCAGGTCTGAAAATTATTAGGACAAACTTTGAACCTGCTCCTTTATTCATCACCCTATTGAACCATATTCATTACTGGTTCCCCGTGGCTTTTAGCACGGCATGACTTTAGCAGAAGAAGTAGTACAGTGAGAGTTAAATAAGACACTTTAGTATTAATGGATTAAATATCAATATCAATATTTGACTCCCATTTCAGCCAAACGGTCCTGATAAACTTACTGTATGCTACCTGCACAAGCATCAGGCAAGCTTATTTCCCGGAGCTGGTGAAGACAAAACGAGAATAAAAGTAAAAAGCTGGATTTAGATGGGATGTGTGGAAACGTGACTCGTTTACATTATGTGTACTCTTAGTAACTGTATATGCCGGATATATATTTGTGCATTTCCCAGATTTTCATGATGCTCTCCAGCTTAACTATATTTTTAAGTAAATGAATAAATATCTTAACATATTTATTAATATCTAATCTTCATTTAGATATTTAAAAATATATATCTTTAATATTAAAGATTAAAGAGGACTTGTTACCATTTCCTGCTCCATATTTTTTATTCATGGATTCATAGCTTTGTCTGATTCACATAGATAAAGATTAATTAATGAGCCTTGGTTCTTCCCCTCAGTTCACACCGACCAAAACAAAGTAGTGCTTTTCGAGCAGCACTTAGGCGATCTGAGGTGATTCGAGAACGTGACGTCGTCAGGCTGCTGACTGAAGGGCTAGTCAGCAGCTTCATTCGATGAGTCTTCACGAAAATCTAAAACTGTCATTCTAGAAACCCAGCAACGTGGGAAATGGGAAAAAACAAAACTACACCGGTGTCCCGAGTCTGGTTTACTTACTAAACTTTGCCCATGTTTAACATGAGCATCCACCACTGTCAAAGTAAATGAGAGGGGAAACATCATTTGAAAAAAGGAAACCTCCCTATAACCGAGGCTCTTTTATGCCACTGGATTTTAGTATAGCCCAGTGAAACATCCCTGTGAGTGGCTTTAAATGTAAAGCCAACATTACACAACATGTTCAATGAATGTAAACAAACCGCAGTGCTGAAATCATCTTATTTTTCTACCATTTTATTACTTATATTTTTAAATCAAACAGTTTTTAGGTGACTAATGTGTAAAGCAAACGAATAACACAACAAATGAATAACGATGTAACATGGGATGACGAACCAACAATTCCCATCAACATATTGGGCAAACAACAGCAGCTGACTTCTTATCATCCCCGGTGCTGCAGTGAGTCTTGCCAATTAGTGAGTAAGGCTGGAAAACAAAGTGTGGTCACTTTGAGAGGTCACTGCTCCCACAGGAACACTTGGAGTTTTAGCATGATCACAGACATTACAAAAACAAGAGCACACTCACCGTCATGACTGACTCAGTGGTCCTTCGGTCCAACGACTTGGCTCTCCTCAGAGGGGGCAGGGTAGAGGGAAAGTCCTGACCCACGTCTTGCCTCTGTTCCTAAACAACACACGCATATAAACACACTTAAAGGAGCTCTCTGTAACTTCCAAGAAACTTGTCACTAATGACACCCACAGCTATTTAGTGAACTACAGTCAGCATTCCCATGCTCAACACCAACAATACAAGTGATGAGAAATTTATAACACTTCCACGCGCCCTTACGTTACACTGCATCCTTCACATAGAAATCAGTGCATATTAAACATGGAAAAACATGCATAGACACATCTTTCAGTTTTCTGGGAGATTTGTGTAAATTGGCTCTACCAGAATGTTTGCGTAATAGTGTAAGTAATAAGTAGCGGGCAAATGTTTTTATAGAAAACACACAGAATAGGCAAGAATCGCTGACCCGTTCTTTTGTGATCAGGTCTGTTTGAGTGGGTATTAATGAGCTGTGGAGAAATTTCATGACAAACGCTACTTTGAACCCATGTGTTTTTATGAGGCTGAGTCCGGCACTGAATCAAAGACACTGAAACCAAAAATACACAATGTTAGCATGAGGGTAAATGTTTCAATGCAACAATAAGGAGAACAGAGCGTTTCTATGTGTGCGCAGTAAGAGACACATATGCAGTCTTGGCAGCTTTATTTGCGTACGCGTACGTAACATTTTCATTGTGAAAAAGATCCAGGAGCAAACAGTGTCCGAGTGGGGACTCTGTGTCGGGGTCACTGTCTTGTTAACGTCAGGCCCGAGTTGTTCTAACTGAGCGCAAGGGGCTAGGGTGGGAAAGGAAAATGTAATCACCAGGGGAATCCCACCACAGAGTGGAAACTGGAAATGAATACAGCAACCCCTGCTGACCTCTGACCTACAAGCAAAACAAAGACAGGACAGAGAGTGGGGAGGACGGAGGGAAGAGGGTGAGGACAAGGGAAAAGAAAGAGGAGGAGCGGTGGGATAGCGGTGGGGCAGAGGGGGAACCGAAACTTGCCCTGGTAGGTCCACTGCTGAGAACACATCTGGCTTGCCATGTGATGTTTACACACATTGCCATATCTATTGTGAACTGCAGCACAATATTGGCACTGTTGGAACACCCCCACACAGACCCACACACACGTTACCTCTCTCTGGAAGCGTCTGTGCTCACTTCGGCCCTGTCTGATTCTGCTTCTCCCCGACTCCTCCACCTCCATTTTCTCTGGATTCTCCAACTCCAAGGCCTCCAACTTCTCGATAACACCGGAGCGACTGCAGACAAATGCACACTTTAGTTAAACATGTAAAGCATTCAGTTATTTTGTTTTCTGTAATTCAGTTTCTATAAATCGTCATGAACGAACACTGGAAAGGCTCTTAGGGTTGGCATGTTGACCTAACTTGTACTGTGTTATAAAACTGGTCAAGACGCTGGAATTGGGAATGAGTTAACTGGAAGAAAATTAGAGACTTTCTTCTACCGCAGCCTGACAAACATTTAGTCACTAATCAGATCATTTTTCCTAGCTCTGGGATCTGTTCTTACAATCTTGCTGACTGATCACAATGGATGTGTGCTATTAAGACATGTTCATTTTGTACTGATTGATTTACAGTACTGACTAACTCATAGAAGAGCATTAAAGCATTACTATAGATCTACAGGTCTGTTTACAGCAACCTGTAGATTTATAGTACAAATCCATTCCTAAATCAAAAGTGCCAGGTCTTTCTGTGTAGAGACCACATGTTTGCAAAATTACAAAAAAATGTGTCATTCTCCAAATACTGGAAGTACTGTTGCAAAGCTTGTTTACATTTGCGATCCTGCAGTCAAACAGCATGTAAAGTTGTTGATAAGGTTTTGCTCCTGGGATTGTGCGATGAAAAAAATCAAAAGTCATGAGTTAATCTTACGGTCCATGACACTGTTGTGTTTTTAAGTCACGACTCGTAGGGGGAAATGAAAGCTTGCTCTGCCAGTGCTCTCAAGTGATGTTTCTTTGGGTGAAGGAAAAAAAAATGCAAATACTTAAAATGTAAATGTTAAGAGTTTACATGTTCCCAGTAATAGTCATGTGTCTTTGATGTAGTGGACAGCCTTCTGCAACAGATTACGTTAAAGAAACTGATTCACGGAACTATCTCTCAAGGGTAAAATGAGCGCTGGATCACAGATCCGAGAACAGCCTACGCTCGCTCAAGTCCATCTGCAACCTTCCTCAGTCTGTGACACAGAACACCGCCTGCTCTGACACATTCCCACACAAGCCTTTTTGTTCAATAACTCCGCATTACAGAGAGGAAGAGGGTAAGAAGCAGTGGGAAATATTATATTACTCTTTTGCTTAAATGCTGCCCTTATTTGGGGACACTTCTGCTACAGACGCTGCCCTTAAAAGGGAATAAAGCAGGGGGGAGGAGGATGAGGACAGTGTGGAGGCCACCGTTTGCCCCAGTCAGGCTCACATGAAGTTGTCAGAAATATAAGGAACAGACAAGGACACGTGTGCTTTCTGGCTAAGTGCTTTTGCTTCTGTTACTTCATTTCAGTTTGGAAAAGAAAAATAGTACTTAGCACATGCTGCCTTTTTAAAGAGAATTTCCTTGAACTTTAAAATATTATTCAAATTAAAACCAAATGACTGACAATGGAGGACAAAGGTTCATGTGTTAGGCAGGCAGGCCTGGACTAGCCCATGTACGTCCATCATGCAAGGACAAAGACTTGTGCTTTTTGATAAACCTGCATGTGGTAGCCACAGTGTGAATGATGGAGACTCAAAACTAGCAGAAAACTAATACAGCAGTAGCACACTGCCAACACTGGGCCGTGCAGTCAGCTGCAGGAAACCCTTTATGATCCTTCCACAGGTTCACCTTGTTGCAACGTCTACTTCTAGATGGATCTTGCTGACCAGAGGCTTTGCTTCTATCATGTCAGCCTGAGCTGAACTAACAAACTCAGCAGTGAACAAGTACGAACTTTCAGGAAAGGGATTTCAGTCGTAATGGGATTTAATGAAATTTCTCGGCCCTTGTTTATGGTCAGGGACCACAGCGTCGAGTTGTTGTGTTTATTTTACATTCTTAGCACCACACTGCAAGGAATGTCAAAAGATATAAGGCTGGCTGCTGTTGCTACGCCTGCCATGTTAATGTGCCATTTACATAATGAGGTAAGTGTTGGAAAGCAGCTCCAAGGCTGCTCCCCTGGTTGCTGTACAGACAGATGTGTGCTCACATTGAACATGAACTGGTTCAGGACACTAATAATATGCAAGGGCCACTTTCCTCCCCCTCCTTTTCCCTTTAGGCCTGGCAGGCATGGAGGCACAGGAAGCTGGCTCTGGAAGGAAAAAGATGACCCTGCTACCCCTCTAATAACCTCACCTACTAGGTTTGTTTGAAGTGTTGCCCTCACTGATGTCTGTGTGCGACAGACCTTTCACAAACATAACCAGTGGTGGAGCGTTAGATTGCTATACAGATAGTACAGGAACTGCACTGTGTGCTCAGTGAGACTGATGACTTTTTTTTTTCTTTTTTTTCTTTTTTTAAAGAGGAAAAGTTAAGAGGGGTGATTGTTAAGTAACACATTTCTCATAAAAACACGGGTGAAATACTGATTCTATCCAATATAACTCAGAGAGCTGAGATTCTAAGAAAGCATTCCACTAACCTGGTTCATCAGGTTTAATCAGATGCTGATTAAATGCATCGACTGCCAGTGCATGGCAGGATCTTATCACATGCTACCTGCATGCTCATATGTAGTACTTTTTTCAATCAAGTCTGTCTGAGCACAAAAAACACAACTAAGACAGAGCTAGAGCTCATAGTTTGTGTCATATATTCAAATTTCTGTGGACAAATGACTACTCAGGGTGACTTAACCCAATCGTGATCAACTCCCAGAGAGCTTTATTGACAGTCAGGAGTGGGTGGAGTGGGATTTTTTGACCGTAACTACAACTCAAAATCAGCCAGATTGCATTGGACAGCCGGTTGCATACAAAGAGAAACCTCTTGTAAATGTCTGTGAAATCACATTATCGTTAATATAAAATTAAAACAGCTCAACTTCTAAATGCTTCACTTGTTGCTATTTTGCTGGGTGATTTGTATAATATAAGAGAAAGTGTGGAAGTCAGTGAACACCGACCTCCTCTCGGGGCTGAAGACGGCCTCTCTCTCCTGCCTGTCTGGACTCCTGAACCGGCTCCTCTTCTCAGCCTTTCTAGCCTCGGCCTCCAACCGCCGAGACCGCGGTGTGTCGTGGTGGCTGTAGGAGTGACCGCTCCTCTGGGTGGCCGGGTGGCTGTCTGTGCTCGTCACCGTGCTGCCGCTGGCATCCGAGTCGAGAGAGCTGACCGAGCCGCTGATGTGAGAGCCGTTAGAGAGCAGGGAGCTGCCGGAGGGGAAGGGGTCACTGGGAGCTGGAGAGAGGCAGCGCGGAATGCCTCCCAGGCTGGAGCAGGAGCCAGTCGGGGACAGCAGGTCGCTGGGAGGCTGGGGGGTGGAGCCGTGCAACGGCAGGCCGCCCCGGTCCACCTCATCACCGTTCACTGAGCCTGCATCAGAAGCCTGGGTAACAGACGCAGAGTCCCCTACAGATGAGGACCAGAGGTTGCCATTAGAGACATGTTTGCACTACACTTCGTTTGGAGGTGGAGAAACAGGGATTTAGTAAAGAGGTACAGTGAGAGTTTTGTAACTGCAAGGCATGGATATGTGTTTTTATGCTGGTGGCCTTGTTGCATCTCTATTTGTTAGAGTGCAAACCATTACGAGGTGAGTTAAGCACAGACTGCATGGTAGACTTGTATGAAAACAGCCCTTCTCTGGATAAAGTTTGAGCTGACCCTGCAAAGTCTCCAGCCTTCTATCAAAAACAGAAAGATGACAATACTTCCTCTCACCCTAAAACCTACATATACACACTCAAATCCTTTCTGATTACTAATAAATTGCTATAGCCACTTTGAAGCAAATGACCATAATTTCAGTTATTTAAATTAAAATTCATTGAAGACATTTGACTTAAAAAAAAACAAACAAAAAAACCCATTTGACCAGACTCTCTACCTTGGACTTTTGAAACATGTATTTTTATGACATTTTAAATTGCTTTCATTTTTTGTTCAATAATAAACAATGAATTACCTAGAAAACAACCGGCTGGGTAAATCCGAATGAAAAACTTAAATGTGGTGTCTTTTTCACTTGGTTACATCCTTTTTGAATATCACCTTTGATCTTATTTGTTAATTGTGGAAAGGGCAATGTGTGATTCCTCCCTACCTGCAGGGGGCAGTGGTGATCCTGAAGGTAGCTCAGCAGCAGTCCAGACTGCGGCCCCTTCAGCCTCCCTCTGGTTCAGTTCTTCCTGCCAGATGATGGAGCTTGAATCTGGAACTTTTTCTGCTTCTGGGATACCCGACCCAGTTACTGCTACTTTGGCTGGGCCCGGCTCCTGGATGTGAACACACAATGAAGTCAAAAATGATGGCCTAAAGAAGGTGAACCGTGATCCTGATCTTTGAACGTTTGTGTTGTGAGGAGGATTACCTGGGAGGTGGCAGGCTCAACTTTGCGTTTCTTCTTCTGGTTCTGTTTGTTGGTTCGGGGGTAGACAATCAGCTGTTCACTCCACCTGCAGGTGCACACACGCACAAACACACATGCACAACGATTTCTGAATATCAGGCATCAGCATCCAACCCTGTATCAACCCATCAGTAATCATATCTGGTCAAATTACCCATTGATGATCTCCTTATTCTCTCCTCTGATGTAGTACTCCTGGTCAGGTGTGATGATGCACAGTGAGTTCTTCTGGCCCGTCTTGGGCTCTGCATCAATGACATCTGTACAGAGGTTCATGTTGACTGTGCCCTGAGGAAGCGTGCTTGGCTACAAAAGACACAATATAAAAAGAAATGAGCAGAGATGTACCCAGATATTTGGATATTTGTACACTGTGCAGGTGTTCAGTTTTCCCATTGGAGAACTGTTTTGCTTTTTTGTTTTGCATGTGGCATGTGAAAGATCTCTACCGTCTCCTTCATGGAAATCTCCCTCATGGCTCATCATTATGTTTAACATGCGTGTATGGTACCCAGCACAGAACTACAAATTAGCCTCCATATTTGCTTAGATGCTTGTGTGTCGCATAGCTAAGCGAAGGGAAGTGTTAGGTTAGAGACCTTATTAAGACCTGTTGATTTTTTTAAAAGGAGAGAGAGAACAAACGTGTAAAAAAAATTAAATAAAAATCTGGAAGGTATACTCGAGTCCATCCATTTGACTGTGTGCCTGCCCAGCTAAATACTGATATCATATTCCAAAGAAAAACATGCCTCAGATCTCTCATACTGTACGAACACTCGGCTGTTATCACCACGTCACCATGGTAACGAGTCAAGTCCTCTGTTTAGCACACTGAGTGAAAAGTGAAGGTAACAGCATGCTCAGTGGAGAACACAGAGCTGTTGGTAGCACTGAGAGATCCACAACCCACAGTCAAAGCTCTGACGTCACTTCCCTGTATGTTTTGTGTGGTTCGACTGCCATTTGAACCTGTATGGTCTCGTTAATGTCGCGAAATCCCCCAAACTTCCTCTCCAACCTTCTCCGTGTCTTCTCAGAATCCTGCCGCTCTGTTATCAGCCTTCGCTGCACTGCGCCTGCTGCAGATCTAAAACAGGTGCTGGTCTTTTTCCAGCTCCTTTTAAGGCCACCGAACACAGATCCAGCTTTATTAAGATCTGTCTGTAAAGCCCGAGGGGCTGCCAAATATGGCAATTACATGGCGTCGTACTTCAGAACTGAGGCGCTGTGGAAGAATTTCCTCCATTAGAAAGAAAAATGATCATGTGTGAAAATAAGGACCAAAAGGCTGACAACTCTGTGGAAGCCCACGGGGTGGCAAGACTAATCTCACATTAATAAATCGAACGATGTTAGCTGTGGTGAGAGAAGCTGAACCCCAGCAGTGCTTTAAGAAGTGCAGAACTCTAGTAATCTCTTCTCTCCATTACTCCTTTCTGACTCAACTTTTCTATGAAACAAACATCTAAGCTCAGGAAACCTAAAAGTCCTTTTGTGTGGTCCTTTCTCCATCACCATCTATAAGGGGCAAATTTAGAGCTCCAACTAATGTGTTGTTTCATTAATCAGTCAGTCAACCAGCAACTGTTTTCATAATTTCACAGTCATGTTTCGGTTTTCTCTGGATTTGTATTCATCAAATTATTTATGGATTAACTGAGAAAAACTGCAGATTAATGAGTCTCTGCTGGGAGAGCAAATCTAACAGAGATTTTTAAATGACTATTAAGCAACAACTTCCAGGCTTGCTGCACAATTTATAAAATCAATTTTAGGACTGTTTAAGAAATAAAAATAGAAAAATGACTACCATGTCCACAAAACAACAACAGCAGTTTTACGAATGAACGTCTTATCTCCCCCTTTGATTGGTGGAGACTTATGTGACTGCACCAGTTTCTTTCTGGTGCAGAACAACACAAGAAACACATAAAATGTAATGTCTTTCAGTTTGAAAAGTCTTACTCATTCAGAGCTTTACATCCCGTCTAATTATTGACATTTATGATCAACAAAAGTGCAACATCATCATGCCTTTGTGGTAGTGAGAACTCCCAATGGTGGCCGGTTCACTGGTCCATACAGGAGGCCAACGCTCTGTTTCAGCAGAACAGCGTCTGGTCAACTTTGTAGGTCAACCAGAAGGTGGTAAAAATGATAAACGACAAATAACAAAATAAAGAGGACATGATTTGATAGCCAGGATGAATCACCAGAAATACTGGCGGCCCCAGTGTCGTCCCCTCAGCCTCCTAGTAGGAGCACCTATGGTATGAATTTGAAAATCTAGCTAATTTTTCAGATAACTTGACCTGTAACATTGACTTTGAGGGCGAGGTCACTGAGTTTCATACTCACTCTACATTGCCTCATTCTCGAGTTATTGCATTCACGAACATGCCCGTGTGCTTGATTTTATACACCTGTGGCCATTAAAGTGATTGGAACACCTGAATTTAATGTGTGAATGAGGAAATGAAACATAAAAAATGTTCCATCCACACACAGCTAGACCACAGCCTAGTAGCTGAGGCCTAGCAGACTCCGATCAGCTCCAGCAGCCTGCGTGTCTGCTATATTTTAACGTTATAAAACTTGGGAATTTAGCCTGGATTTGACCCTCTGTTGGATCCAGCCTTGATCAGCACTAGAGAATATTTTGTTGCATAAAATAGCGCTGATTGCACCATGCAAAGATCTGTTTTGTCGGCTGATTGCACAGCTCGCTACACCCAGCCTGGAGAGGAAAAGTCTATTAGCTGCAACCAACCAACCACATGACAACACGTTCAGTAC
>VOQK01014171.1:10547-21616 GCA_015052645.1 Benitochromis conjunctus
ATCCAATTTTCTGATCCACTTATTGTATTAGAAGAAAACATTCACAAATCAGTCTGAGCGTGCACACAAACACACAAACTACGGAGCACAACCCATCTCCCCCTCGCTTTGTCTTACACATTTAGCTGCCTTTCTACATGCTGCACCTTCTGCTATCTTCATCGCCCCCAACTCTGCCCATCTTTGTATGCTATTAATCTCTCTCCTCCTCCCTTCGCTTCCTCTGCCTTACCTCTCCCTCTCGCATGCAGGGGAGACAGAGAGCGAGGGAGAGTGACCATTATCTAAGGCAGCATCTCCAATAATTCCACGGCAGCCTATTATCCACAATAGAGCCAAAATGGCCTTTGGTAATATGATGAAATCTGCCGTAAAAAGTAGAAATGGGACTAAAAGCGTCAGAGTGTAGAAAAACCTCCATTCCTCAGCTGCTTTATCACATTATTGCATTCTACTCATCTCCCTCTACCCGCCGCCCTCCCTCCCACATTCAGAGCATTACTGTGTCTTTCTCTAAATTCTCTTCATTTCACTCAGTTTGTCTCTTTCTCTCCGCTTGTTTAGTAAAACCCCTCCCTTCATCAGTCACACAACTCTGTCTCTTCCCATCTATTGCTTTCCCTGTCTCTTGCTTTCTCCCCCCCCCCATCCGGCTCTTCATCGCTCGCTCTCTCGGCTCTCTATGCGGCTCTCCACGAGAGCGCGTTGATCCGTCATCAGATAACACCGTGCTCTCAAAAAAAGTAGAAAATGGAAATTCCATTAAACTAAGTGTTGGTCTCAGTCTCTTCCTAATGCAGCTAAAACGCTAATCCGGCTCGCGCACACATGCGGATGGACCGGCGTGGACGTGACCGCTCATGCACGCAAAAACACAGGAGAGAAAGGACCTTGCAATCAGTAGTGTGCCACAAATAGGTGCAGGGAAAACAATTTGCAGTCATTGCTAACAGCTGCTGCTGCTGCTGCTGCTGGTGCTGTGAAGGTGGTTTGAGTGTGTGTGTGTGTGTGTGTGTGTGTGTGTGTAGAGAAGCAAAAAAGAGAGAGAGAGAGAGAGATAGAACCGGTCCAATCTCTCCCCCTTTTCCTTTTCTCCCCTCCTCCACTGTGTTGTCCCACGGGAGGTGGAGAGGTGATGTATAGACCCTCTCATGATCGCACGACTCAGCAGAACAGATGGACGGAGAGAGAGAGAAGGACAGAAAGAGTTAGAGATATACTGTAGTAGACAGAACAAAAGGTTGATGCGATGTGTGTGCAGACTGAAGATGATGTGGAGAGCTAATATGCTGCTTTTAGTCATCCTTAAAGCCAAGAACCAAAGTGTGTGTGTGTGGTAGGACGTCTTCTTCAAACACTGTGGCAGGAGACGTTACCGATAGCCTGGTCCCGAACAATGTTGATCAAATGAATCAAACACAGCCTTTTGCTCATACTGACGGTATAGACGTTATATGCACACATGTAATTAAGGTGGAAATGTTTCACTGTCTCAGTGAAGTCCTTTTAGGCTCTTGCCATTCAGCAGCCATGTCACTAAGGCCCACAACTGTAACGGCATCACATCTGCCACGCTGCTTCTGTCACTTTGTTTTGTTTGTTAGCAGAACTACTCGTAAAGTTACGGACAGCTTTGAATTAAAATTGATAATAGTCGGAGCGTTTTGGACGAGTCATTCGCCACTGTGAGAGCGCAATATTGGATATTTGGTGTCTTATCTTTGGAAACGCATCTCAAATTGAAATGAGAAAAATTGGGAGATGTCTTCTTGATGTTCTCGGGAAAATATCACAAATAAATCAAAAGCCAGATATCCTTCTTTGTCCAGAGACTCAGTTCCTGCCTGCTGTGGAGAGAGCTTTTAAAAGCCCGACAGAGGTTTCAGTGGTTGTTTCGACGGCCATCACGACACAAAATGTGGGCGTTAGGAGTCATAGGTGTAATCTGATAAATAAAAAAAGCTTTGGTGACTTTAATAAGGGTTTCTTTAACTTGAAAGTTACACTTCTAAATAGCAAAAATACATCACAGCTTTGTTGACAGCTCGATCTAACAGCCAAGAAAAGAAAAACTATTGTAAAAACGTAGTACAAAAAAAACCAACGATCGCACTCATAGTAACACATCACACACCTCACACCTCACAAACATGCTCAAGGATTCCTCAACTCTCATGTCTCTGTGAATGCCTGCAATCAAAGAGTGATTGAAGATAATGTGGGGCCATCTGTCTCAAAGCTGAACCAGAGGTGGGCCTTTCAACACAACAGTTATGCTAAGGCACAGTAACCATCATACCAAAGACCTGCTCAACAAGAGAAAAGCCGAGTTTCATGGAGCCATGCCCACATTTGAACCTGACTGAAATGGTGAGGGAGGATTTAGAAGACCCTTAGATGTCTTGGAAAATGAGGAATCTTAAATAGAAAAATAAATTAAGCATTTCTACTTGAAATTATTTCTTCAAAAGGGGCAAAAACAACTAGTGAGCATACATTTTTCCACTGGAGAACATGACGTGTTTATATTTTTACATCTCACGTCTTCTTGTCCAAACACGTCCCAAAAAGTCAGCAGTCCTCTGGATGTACTTATTTTCCTCATGACTGTAGCTCATGAGATGGATTTGTGACTGCGATGACAAAGCATAAGCAGACTTACTCATCAAATATCCTCCATCTGCTTGTTTTCGTGGACGTATTACGTCTTTGAAAGTCGGCCTGTGCAGATAATTGCAGACCTTTACTGTTAGTTTAGCTGACACGACGTCACAGGGCTCTGGCGTTGAGGCTGCGAAGTCAGACTAAACCGACGCACTCTCAACACAAAACATGAGCCATAAAGTGGCAATTACCTCGGCTGTGACCAGAGACCCTTCCTCCTCCTAGCCGCCTTATCGTTTCTACAAAACAAGAGCAATCGAGGGGTGGTTAAGAGAAAAAAAAGAAGGGAGGGGGCCAATAGAAGGAAGAATAACTTAAGGAGGAGTGGAAGGAAAGATGTTGACAGAGGAAGGGAGGAAACAAGCACTCGGAGGAAATGAAGACAAGCAGCAGAGGATGGAGGGATGTATAGGGGAAATCGTTTTTAAGGAGCGGACTGTCGGCCAACCTGGAGGGAGAAATAGATGTGTAAACAAACAGTGGCTATACGGATAAACAAGAGTGAGCCAGAGAGAAAGAAAAGAGAGCGAGAGAGAGAGAAAAGAGGGAGGGGAGGGTGGGAGCAGAGTGGGAGGAAGGCACAGAGTGAGAAAACAAGCTCGACCATGTGTTTAAGTCAACAGCGGCAAGAGAAACCTCAATAGAGAAAAAGGTGTGGGCGGGAAAACACTCCACGGGGAGAGAGGAGACAGATGTAGAAAGGAGCCAGGCTGAGAGATGTAGAAAGAGACGGAGAGGAGAAGGAGGGCGATGCCTAGAGATTCAGAGAGACGCAGAGAAAAAAACAGATGAGCGATTGAAATGAAAATCAAGACAAAGTGGAACGTTTAGAGGGTGATAGAAGGTACACGAGTGTGGAAACGTCCTATAGCTTAGTGGCTGTGTTGATTGTTGACAGCAAAGAAAAAAACAAACTAGATGGGCGGAGAGGGATGGGGTGATGAGGGGATGGTGGGAATTAAACGACAAGAAGAAAAACTAATTATTCTGTGATTCCTCTAATTAGCTCTGGCTTTACTGACAAGCTCTGCAAGGCACCAGACGTTTACCAAAGGATCCGCACTACTCTGATGGGCCCGGGTGGGAGGGGCCGAGAAGAGAGGGAGGGAGAAAAAAAGATGGAGGGAAGGTGAGCTGGGGGGGAGAGAAAGAGAAGGAGGGCGGGGGTTTGACATGAACAAAGATGGACGGATGAGAGAGTAGAGGAGGAGGTGGAAGGGAGGGAGGCAGCAGTGAGGTGGGTCTGAAGTTATCTGAAATGACTCCATCAAAGTACGAGAGAGAGAGGAAGAAGAAGGAAGAGAAAAAAGGAGCTAAACCCCCGGGGACCAACTTCTGACGTCTGTTTACCCATGCATTGAGCAGCTTTTACATAAACTAACAATTAAAAAGCCTCATTTAGTGTTGAGGATAATGCACACACTGGCATGTCAACGAGGGGAAGTCATCTTTAAACACTGGCTGCGGTCTAATAACTGCTGCTTAGGCAAGACAGGGGCGTTCTCAGTTCTCTCATATCGAACACTGACGTGCATAATCCGAGAATTCAAGTTAGTCCAGCTGCCTTACGCTGATGTTTCTGTTTTTATAAAAACTAATTTTTTTGTCGTTCTCTAAACATTGTGCCCTCGCCTTCAAAAACAGGAAGACGAAGAAGAGTTTTTAAGCTCAATATCAGAGAAGCATAACTGATGCTGTCTGTTTTTTGGGTAAAATCATGGACTGCAGAAGTAACTGTGCAGAAAACACAGGTCCCGGTGAAGATTTACAGTGACGACCAAATTTATTTTACATCCAGCAGACTCTCACATTCTCGCTCTTATTACCAGAGTCCTGGCGTAAGAATGACACAAAGACTTTCTCAGACCAACATTACGAAAGCTGAAATGTTAGCATGTGCGGATAAATTATTTATGCTCTTTAATTTAGTAACTAGCATAACAATACAGCCAAAGCCAAAAGTTAGCATACTGTGTGGGTTTGTAGAAACCCACAGTGACCACATGGAAACATGGAAAAACTGAAATTTTAACAGGCTTACTATGGATTGTTATGATTGTTAAGGTTTCACTGGATAATTTCTTCCATGCAGTATCGCTTACTACTTTTACTGTTCGTACCGCTTTCATGCGCTGGCTGCAGGGGAGCATGTGCTGAACCCACTTTAACACATTTTTCTCCCAGTGTGATGCAGGAAAGCCTCGTTTTGGACGCACTGGTATCACTGAATCGCCGCTGACGTTTTGCACTTTAAAAACACTGAAATGAAGCAAACGCATCCTGCTATCATCTGAACACAAGGAAAGCTGCAGTCAAAAAAATTAGCTCTGAGAAACATTAATGAAGACACGTTCGCTTCAGTGCAAACACACGCTTCGCATCCTGGGCTCCGGCGGGTATATTTTCCCTCTGATTGGTAAGCAGATCCTGTCAAGAAAATAGCGTGAAATTCCTGAAATATGAACCCACGGGTGATATATGGTGTGCATCTGGGCTTATATGTGCCTGATGACAGGTACATATAACATACATACTGTATGGCTTTATGCTGGTGTATATTCTCCCGGGGATAAACAAGAAGATGAATGTTAAAGAGGAAGAGTACCTGTGTGTGTTTCAGCCTATGCTGAGAGGCTCATTTGCAGTTTTCTTCTAGCAGCGAGGTTTGCCACGTGCCAGGAACGTGGCGCTCGACAAAGCATTAGTTTACTGATCACATACACACACACACACATATGCGCACGCACACACAGGCACACTCCAGCTAATGGTTACTGGTAGATCCAAGCATGAGTGAAGGGGGCGAAATGAAAGAGAGGGGTTAAGTCGCTGAGTATGGAGGGATTTAGACCTCAAACAGTTAGAGAAAGAGAGGGGGGGAGGGGGGGAGTAAAGGAGTGCAATGAATGACTCACCGAGCGTGTAAGTGTTTAACTGTGCCGTACTGGTGTTAGTGAGTGATAGGGAACTCTGCAGGGACCAGCAGTGAAGGTAATGCTACCAGTGCGCCTGTAACGTCTCTCCGTCTCTTGATTTCGCTCTCTGTTTTGTGGTTTTCTGCCTCTCGCTGAGCCTCGGGAGATGCAGGAAGAGAGGAACACGCTGAGGAAGGAAGAAAGGATATCCTCGCGTATCGTTTCTCTCCTCCTCGGCTCTGACTTTTTATCCTCCTTTCCATCCAACAGCACAAACAGCTGCTTCTTTAAACAGATGAGATGTCCCAGATTATTGACCCGCTGTATTGACATGTTCCACATATCTCTGTGTGTGTGTGTGTGTGTGTGTGTGTGTTTGTCCTGGGAGACTAATGGTATGCCTCTAGTTTCTACTGCAGAGAAATCAATGACAACACAACCCTTCCACCTTAGAAAGCCAATGAAGGGCTGGGCAGTGGCACACGTGTGTTTATGAATGTTAATGCTTGCTTGTTAGTGGGTATTCGCACACACGACACACCAACTTGTAGCTACAGCGATAAAATATGCTTACTTATCAGCTAATCCTCACCAGCGACGCTGTTGTTCAAACCCGGAGGTGTCCATTAGCGCTGGCTAATGTCGGCTGAGGTGGGCTAATGCGTGAGGTCCTCTGACCGACCAAAGAGGCCTGTTTGTGCCACGGCTGCTGTGATTGATTAAGGGTGGGGGAGAGCGGCATAATGTAGCGTCGTTAGCCTTGCTCACTGACCATATGGAGATCAATACTTAAGAGTGGCCTGAGGACAGCCAGAAACACACGCACACACGTGATATAAGCATGCTAACATTCGTCAGTGGGCTAACATGGCGGGAGAGAAAGACCCACGTCCACAAACAGCCTGTGGTCTAAATAATGTTAATGATTCAACCATTAGGACCCAGGCACGGATCGGTGGTAATGGCTACATGAGTGGCCGGTATTGATAAATGTTAACACGTGTTTAAGCACCTAGGCAATGAAACGCACACAAAATAGCATGGCGGGAACATCCAATCAGAGCCACAGCTGATCAGCTGATCATGAAGGAGAAAAAAACAGGACAATTAGCAGCTGGTGACAGTTTCGTCCCGCCCCTTCTCCCCGTTTAACAACCCCTGAAAAATGTCCAGATCAAACACTGCATCGTGTATACCGATCATGTTCATCAAAGTTACAGCAAAATTAGTACAGAGGCCACGTTCCAAACTAATGTCACACCCAATTTCATCACAGCGCACAAAAGTGAAAAAACCCCTCAGTTTTGCATTTGCCGTATAAAAGCATCTGCACCTGCGCTGCAGCTTCCTCACAGGACTGAATGAGAGGGCTCCTGTCACGAGGAGAACGGGACTTAAACCAAAGTCCTTCTACAGGCAAGCATTGCTACTCAGTAGCCATGTTGAAAAGTACTATTTGAAGCATTATCTAAATAAATGCTAATTCCAACTCACCAATAAAATCTCTTAAAAAGCTTGTACACTTTGCTACAGCTCTGCCGCCTTTGCTTTCTCCCAGAAAGTTAAATTCAGGATTCTTCTGATTTTTCTCTCTGGTTCAGAGAAATGTTGATTAAAATGACTCTACCGGGTCCCAACTGCAGAAACAAGAGACTGTTTATACAAAAAAAAGTGAAGTCAATGCAGAAGTGCTTTCAACCTGGATTATTTCTAATAATCAAACAACAGATCTGTGAGAAAGTGACCCTCTAAAGGTTTCAGTTCAGTTTGTAGATAATTGTTCAATTTGGTGTGCAATGCAATATGAACTAAAGTATAATTGCATTACAGGACATCACTATTACATTAGGTTTTAGTTTTTCTATCATATCCACAAATCAATGGGTGTGTCATGTTCGGGACATCCAGCCAAACTTTTAACGGATATTCAAACTTTAAAAGACCCGGAAAAATAGACGACACCTAATTTTAGATACTAATCTAATGTTTTACATAAAAATATACCAAATATATTGGAATCGAATTACTTTCCTCAAGGAACTAGAGTGAGATGTTGGCTACGACTCCATGCCGAGGTCACGATCTGTGCCTAAAGGTCTCCGATACAGAAGTTGATGGCGTTTTAGCGTTTAGGGCGTGTACTCCCAGGTGAGATTCAAGACACAACGCCAGCTATTTCAGTCTCATCTGCATGGAGGGGGAACAGGAGGAGCAGGAGTGGGAGGGGAGGAGAAGGAAGAACGGAAACTAAGGCTCTAAATTTAGCCCGATGCGACATTCCAGAGAAGAATAATACTGTTTCCTCCTCCTCCTCCTGCCGCTTCTTCTGCTGCTGCTGCTGGAGGAGGAAGACGGAGACAGGGAGGAATCGGGAATGGGGAAACAGAAATGGAGAGACCACAACCATCCGATGAAGTTTACAGACATTACACAACAGCCAGAGAGGACAGAAAGCTGGAGACAATGCGAGACCAAAGAGAGTCTCAGATATCCTCTCTTAAGCTGCGGTGCAAAAAGTTTCCATTCGCTGGTGAATTGGGAAGGTTTCGGAGCCCGGGCGCTCAGAGAAACCGTCATGTGATTCTGTCTTTGTCCTCATAGCCCCGACCTTCCACAGAGGGAGAGGAGAGGGGGAGACAGAGGGAAGGAAGCATGAGGGGGAAGGAGGAAAGGATAAGGAAAGGAAAAATACAAGGTAACTGGGATGAAAACATACCCCACACATGAGTACACAGAAATGAAACTGTGCTCTTCCGACTCACGTCTCACATGACTAGTCACACAGCTTGGGGTGTGTGACCCACCAGGTATCTGCTCACATCAGAACAGCTGCTACAGGTGTGGCGAGGAGTGTTACACATGACCTTTATATGTCACTACTTTTTCTGCGAGTACGTTTACATGGTCGTTTGTTTCTCTGTCCAAATGAGTGCAGGAAGCATTGCAGAGGCGCTGAAAATGATGAATGGTACCTTCAAACAAACACGTAAAACTGTTTACACTCCACGAACTGAAACATATGCAGTGAAATTAGCCGACTGCACATAAACACACCGACCGCTTCTCATTTCCGGGTTTCTAATACTGGCGCTTTGGCTCGCTTTGTTGTCACTGACCACGGTATTATTGGATGCTGAGAGAAAACCTCTGTTATGAAAGAGCGACAAAGTCCATATAAGGTGTCGGGATGAGTGGCGCTTTGTTTTTAATGGGCTGGCACAAGCGAGCACCGTTAACCAGTCAGGGAGGGTGATGGAAAATCTGAAATAAGTACCAAACCACTTGAAAACTGGCTTCAGCAGATTAAAATCCTGCCTCTGTTTGGACATTAGGTTAACTCACATTAGTGAGCTAGTGTTTACACCATACCTGTAAGGAAAAGAAACTACATGCTGTGGCAAAACAAACTGCAACAATGCAATTAGATCAATTTATAATGTATAATGTGTGAAAACAATGTATTAGCACAGGTGAAACAACATGTAATGGCTGGTATCTAGTCTGCAAACAACGCTTGTTCTTCCGTGTAAACATGGTAGTATGAACTCAATCACTTCTAAGGTCTTCATTTCTTTAATTAAAAGTAACTTTCGTTCAATATTTATTTGCTCCACGTCCAGCATGATCAGCTCAGTCTCATTCAAAGCAGTGCAGACACACCCGGGCCAATGTGGCTGAGGAGGTAGAGCGGGTCGTCCACCAATCAGAAGGCAGATGCAGTCCAAAACGTCTGCGTTAGAGTGTCTGACTGAAAATAGCTGAATGACAGCGTGCCCATAGGAGACTGTCCAATCAAAAGAGTACATACAGGGCGCTCGTTAATAGACTGGGGCAGCCCACCCAAGTGAGGCCTGCGTGTGGGAAACACTGTTTACAGCCACTCTAACATACACATAAGGTTAAAACAGCACGACTGAGCGGTCGTCAGAAATATAAACAGCCAAATGTAGTTCCAACTCTTCGAGTGAGCGTCAAACGGAGGAAAGAGAGGACGATAAAAAGAGAGGCCACGATCAAGGCTGATAGCGAGCAGAGTTTGTGCAGTTTGAGCAGGAACTGTCTGTGCTGTCCCGGACCGGGATGACACGGCAGTGGCTGACATTAAACTATCAGCATCGCCAGGACGTCACGATGAAAAAGTTTAACCTTTTTCTCAGTACACTCGTTCTCGGTAGTTAGATGGCAGAGATGATCGGAGGCTTGGTGACCTCTAAGTTATACGAACACAAACAACCGCACCCCTGCTATCTCCAGGCTCTCCCGCTCACTTCGTCTCATGAGGCAGAGCTGCAGCGAAGCCCGCCCACATCGAGGTCAGCGAGAGATTTACTTCCTTATCAAGTCAAGCAGACAGCTGCCCGTCAGAGGAAAGCGAGACGGACAGACGCGGAGAGATGATAGATGGAAACGGGGATGAGATGGAGGCCTGCGATGGATAAGGTCACGTTTCTACGGAGATTTTATAGCGGCGTGACATCAGAGGCAACCGCTGTGACTGTGTGACACGAACGCACGCAACAAGGCCTTGAGTGCAGAGGGTGAAAGACAGGAAGGAGGTGGGACAGGAGTAAAAAAAGAAAAAGAGGGAGAGAGTGACAGAGGGAAAACAAGACGCATTGGTTCTTTGCTACAGCAGTGACGGAGTGTGTGTGTGTGTGTGCGTGTGTGTGCGTGCGCCGCAGCCCTCCTCTGCCAGATTACAGAGTGACGTAGTGTTATCATTTCTCTGATAGGAGCTCTGCCACAAGAGGAGAGGGAGGAGGGAGAGGACAGAAAGGGGGAGGGGTGATGATTCTCATTGCTGGAAAAATGGTCTGATAGCCAAGAAAAAAGGGAGGGAGGGAGGAAAAGGAAGAGTGAGGCAGAGATAGAGACATAGTGCCACACAAAGGAGCCGAGCAGACACAAAGAGAGAGAGACGGACGGAGGAAAAACAGGGCAAGGGAGAGAAAGTGAAAAGAGGTGGAGAAAAAAAATGGCAGGGACATTGAAAAGAGAGAGATTTCTTTGTGTGGAAAAAAAAAGATCAGAGAGTTCAGAAGAAAAGGTAAAGTAGTGGAAGAAGAAGAAGAATGCAGAGGTGGCAGAGAGTTGAAAGAAAAGAAGCAAAAAGGACCCGACGAGGTGCCCGCCGGGCGCATGGTGGCTCAAGAAAAGTGCGCGTGTGCGTCCACATGGCAGCGGCGAGCAACATTTACAAAGAGGCAGCTGTTCCATTAGCTACTGCCATTGTGTCTAATTACATCCTGGTCTCCTTAGACACACGCACATACACAGCATATGTGCATACGAACACACAAACGCTGCCTCTCCAGCCAACCAAGAAATCCCTACCATGCAGACTAACAAGGGGAGGAACTTGGAGCGACGCAACCACAGTGTGTGTGCGCGTGTGTGTGTGTGTGTTAATCACAGTGTCATGCACACTCCTCTACAACCCCACCCCCCTCAACACAAGGCAGAGAAATGACACTTAAGATCTACGAGTGT
>VOQK01014174.1:3481-18247 GCA_015052645.1 Benitochromis conjunctus
TAAATGATGAAAGTGAAGATGAACCAAAATAAGTCAAAATCCTCAGGTTCCAGTTCGCCCTGCAATCTGCATACTGTCACAACCCGTGGACTTTAAGGTGGTGCTGAAAGGGCCATCCACACAAAAAGCAGCAACGTGGTGACCAGAAAGTCAATGACAACCAGCAACTTCAAGTGATGATGGGTAAAACTGAGGATTTGAGGACCCATCGCCACTACGCATGTGATGTTAACTTGTCCGCCACTTTGTCATTGTGACGATGTGGGATTGCGCGAATAAGGCTCCACTCACACACGCTTAGAGACCAGTTGAGAGAGAGAAATGAATTGTGATAGTTGGCGGGAAAATATTTGCTAAAGCCTCAGTCAAACTGACTGACAATTTGGTCCCCGACAACCACCTGTTGCTAGGGAAAAATGCGCCCATCCGATTGGCGAAAACCTCCTTGTGAGCAGTTGGACTTGTCTACAGACATTGTCCAACTGCTCAGACTGTTTGCCTTCAAAATAAAAGCTCTGGCAAAGGGTTACAAAGAGTTAAACTTTTTACTTTGAAGGCGAACAGACTCCATTTCTAGTTTGCGTTGTACTTTTTTGACGTTTTACTACTAATATCAAATTTATAGTTTAAACAGTGCTGACTCACCACAGCGTCGATGTCTCTGGGGCTCACGTACTGCTCCAGAGCCTTGTAGTCATCCGGAGACATGGGCATCATGTTGTCCTGCAGCCTAGACGGATGTCTAAACCACACGCACACAAAATGTGGTTACATGTGAAATCTTTCTCTTTAGTTATGATGCGTTTGTTTCTCTCTGCTTACACTTCTGAAACCGAAATGAGCTCCGTCTTCATGTAGCCCGTCTTGTCTGTGTCTTCAAACTCCATCGGCTCAGCAGCTGGAAGGTAAATGAAGCTTGGCTGAAGGTCTGCAGAGCAACGCTCAGAATATTTATGGGCGAAAACCAAAAGTGACTGCAGCTCTTACCCTCTGATGGTTTAGGGTAGTACTTCCCAAAGGCCTTGTCTTTGGGGATGGCAGGGTAGAGGAAGCGAAGCGGGTTCTCCGGGATGTTTTCTGCTGCCATCACCTTGTAGGTGCGGATGATGTCGGGGAGCGAGACGGCGGAAAGCTCCTTCTTCGTGTACGGCTCCACGGAGTGGAAGACCGGCTTGTCTGCGTGGAAAAAGAGACTGAAGATGTTAAATCTGAGGACTAAACCTCCTTCAAACTTATTTCATGCACAAGACGTCAAGGCTATTGGTTCATGTGGTTTTATTTGAAGTGGAAGAGAAATCTCCCAGAATAAAAAATGTCTCATCAGCCACTAGAGGGCAGCCTCATCTTTAGAGACATTAAATCATGAAAACCTTCAAAATTTCAGGTTTTGTGTTGTCCAAAGTGTAAATGAAGGTCTAATGAAGTGACTTTATCTCGTTACCGTGGACGTCATGTTCGATCCAGGTGAAGGTGATGGCTCCCTCTCGGCTGCTCTCGCTGAACCTGAGCAGGAAGGTGCCCGGACACTTGTCGGTCAACAGAGCCTTCTCTCTCTCCTTACTGATGAAGCCCATGATGCAGCTGCAGGAAGAGAAAGCAACAACAAAGTCATGGTTACAGTTTAAATCCTCCCCCCGTGGACTCTCACGGCTCAATAGGAGCGCCACTCACCTGTCGTTCCAGAGAGACAGCAGGTGTCTTTTGATCAGATCCAGGATGCCTTCAATCCACAACCAGAAAGGGAACGCCTTCTCGTTTGCGCTCTGCTGCTGGACGAATCAGAAAGTTTGGTTCAGTGCACGATGAATAAAAGTGATTAGAGGTGAATATTTGTTGGCTCAGATCACGAGGCGGCCGCTCCAGAGTCGAGGCTTTGGAGCGAGCTGCCTGAGGAGGCTGCAGCCATGGGAACGTGACTCGAGGCCGAGTTAGACTCAAAGCTTTTTAAAGATTGTTTTAATGTTAACTGGAAGTAAATTTAGGGCCAACAGACAAGAAGCTGAAGTCAAAGATACCCACTTGTTAGATGGATATATATGCAAACACTGATATAAATATGCTATACCGCCAAAAATATTCACTCAGCCATCCAAATCATTGAATTCAGGTGTTCCAGTCACTTCCATGACCACAGGTGGATAAAATCAAGCATCTACGCATGCAGACTGCTTATACAAACGTTTGTGAAAGAATGGGTCGCCCTCAGGAGCTCAGTGAACCCAGCATGGTAACGTGACGAAATGCCACCTGTGCAAGTCCAGGCATGAAACTTCCCCACTACGAAATATTCCACAGTGAGCTGTGGGTCGGCAACTTTCTGCAGAGTCAATCACTACAGACTGCCAAACTTGACATGGCCTTCAGATTATCTCAAGAACAGAGTGTAGAGAGCTTCATGGAATGGGTTCACGACAGCTGCATCGAAGCCTTACACCACTAAGCACAATGCAAAATGTCAGATGCAGCGGTCTCCACTACTGGACTCGCAGTGGAGACGTGTTCTCTAGAGTGACGAATTAGTTTTCTGTGTAGACAGGTCTGGGTTTGGTGTTTGCCAGGGGAACAGTACTTGTCTGACTGCATTGTGCTGAGTGTAAAGTTTGGTGGAGGGGGGATTATGGTGTGGGGTTGTTCTTCAGGAGTTGGGCTCAATCCCTTAGTTCCAGTAAAAGGAACTCTTAATCATTCAGAATACCAAGACATGTTGAAAAATGTCATCAGCTTTCTGGGAACAGTTTGTGCATGATCCCTGACTGCGCACCAGTGCACAGAGTAAGGTCCATAAAGACATGGACATGAAGTCTCCTGGTTTTGAATATAAATTAAATCATTACCAGACGGATAAACGAGGCTCAGACTATGGCTCACCTTGCAGAACTTGGTCCAGGGGATGAGTCCCTCTGGGTTCCTCTGAGCTTTGGTTCCTTCACAGAAAAACAGGTACGAACATCTTCAGGTTATTCATGTGGAGCGCAGGTAGAGGTTTATTAGCACAGCAGTGAGAGTCAGCCATTTGTTGCCTTTGAGCCATTTGTTTTGGTCTGCAGGTGGACCGTGAAGTCATTCACAATATTTTGACCTGATTTTGAGCCTCGGATCACCTTATATTTCATCAGTAGTAAAGATACGACAGATTGAGGGTTAAGATCTTTAATTATAGTCAAGTTTTAAGTCTGTTATGAATAAAACAGAGACGTTAAAAGATATTTAGTGGCCTTAAATTTTTCTTAAAATGCATCCATGTGTTATTTTTGTGCATCTCACCGAGCAGTTTATCGGCGAGCATGTTGAGCTGCTCCTGGTTCAGGCCTCGCTTGGTGACGGAGGAGAACTGCCAGCTGAGCACCTCGGAGAGCTGAGACCACTTCGCCGCAGGAGGGGAGAGGAAGAACTTCAGGTTCTGGAAAACACGACGGTTGGAGATCGATAAGAGACAAAAACAAGGGTACATGGAGGTGCTGGGAGCGGACTGAGATCAAAGCGTGTCCTCACTTTGGGCTCCGTGGTCAGCATGTTGTACCAGAGGATGGAGGCCCAGCCGCTGGGCAGCTGGCACACGTTGGAGATGACGACCACGGGCAGAGAAATGGCCTAGAAACAAAAAAAAAAAACAACAGGAGGAAGCAGCAGGGTTTAATCTCCTCCATCGACTCCAGTTTAATTCTGAGCGTGAGCCGAGGGCAGGCGGCAGGTCTCACCTCGAGTTTGATGTTGAGTCCGGACTGGTTGAGCTGCAGCTCCGACTCGAAACTGAGTGAGTGGAGCTCCTCGGTGACGATCAGAGGCCCCTGAACACCCAGAGACACACTCAGCTTACTCCAAACACACAAAACATTCACACAAGCCTCTGCAGGAAGCATGCAACGTTCCTGTAATTAAACTTTACTCTGCATCACTATAATCTACATTTAAAACCACATCGAATGTGGTTTACAATCTTTCTCCAACAAAACAAACTGTGTGTACATATCTGTCTTTATGCCACATTTACAGTCATTAAATATAAAGTGGAACAAGGTTCCTCATATAGCTACGCAAGTTGTAATGCAGGACAATGAATTCTTATCTTTTTCTACTGTGACTTACATAGGTTTGTGTATTATATGAAATCAAGTTTTAAATAAAGTTTTAAAGGCTCTTACGTCATTTGTTCTGTTTCCAGGTCCTTTCTGTTCTTTGAGTTGCTGTATGGAGATAAGGTTGCATCACCATTAGGGTGTGTAAGAAATCTCCTTAAATAATAAACACACACACACACACACACACACACACACACACACACTGGGTTTAATACTGAGACACTGATTTTTACCAGATGTCTGAACTCTGCTGCCAGGCTGCCGTTGGACTCCTCCATGTTCATGACTTTGGTGTTCGTCCCCAAAATGTTGAACCTCCTGAACCTGATTCGAAGAAGATCAATGGAAAGCTATTAATCTGCTGCGTTACTGAATAACACGTTATATTTAAACGTGTATGAATGGATTTCAGACGTACCCTTTCTTCTCTGTAACATCCCTGAGGAGAAAAAAAACCCAAACATGTTACATGTTTGGAAACCTGCCAGTATGATGATTCAAAGTGGCAAAAGTAAAAGTCGGATTTAGCTTACTTATCAAACAGGGCCTTGACTTTGAGCTGGTAGTTAAACTCTTGCAGTTTCACCAGAAACCTGAACAGAAAGGAAATGAGACTGAAACAGGAAGCTGACGCACACCAACAGATAAACATCACCCGACGCGGTCTCTGCGCTTTAAAATCATTTGGATACAAAACAAAAAAGGGAAAAATTCAATTCTTGTTTCATTTATTTTGTAAAACCCCAACAATCAGACAACGCCCTATGAGCACGTGGGAAGGAAGAACTCCCTTTTAACAGGAAGAAACCTCCAGCAGAACCAGGATCAGGGAGGGGCGGATAAAACCAAATATCAATAGTATGGATACCAATGTTGGTATCTGCATCAGATCGATAGTTTATTATCACTATTGATGGGATTGATAGTGGTAATAAATTGGGTTTTTTTTTTAGAAATGATATAAATGTAAAAATGACTTAGTGGTCATCAAAACGTGTTCAGAATTTGCAAATTGATGATGACTCATCTCATAACTCATGACTGCTCTCCCCTACGTAAGCTGTCTTTATAGGTTAAAAGTATCAGTACTGGTATCGGTATTAGTAATACTGACCCCGTATTTACTCAATATTGGATACCAAATTTTGGAGTATAGCACAACACCACTGGCTGTGGGTGATGGAGGCAGGGCAGACACATCAACACTTAGGCAACGTCACATTTAACTTCTTACCGAAGCTTCACCGTAAACTGGACGCCTGTTTTCAACACCAGTGGTCTCTGTGGGTGGGTGGGCATGCAGGGCTGCCTTTCTACAACCAGAGAGCTTCACACAGATCAGAATCCAGGTTAACAGCCAATAATAACACTCAGTAATAATACTAAAAACAACAACAATAAAGAGTGAAGGGTTTCATACTTGGAGAGCAGGTTTTTGAGGAGCTCCAGAGCTCGGGCTTCCAGGTAAGCCTTCTGCCCCGTGATGGGGTCGTTGTCATACGTGAACTTCTGTTCCAGCTCCTGCAGCTTCTTCAGGTGCTGACGGACCTGCTGCAGACTCTCCGCTACTGCCGTGAACCTGCAGGAGAGCGAGGACAGAAGATCAACCAACACACCGACATGGGTTAACAGGAGGATAAAGCAGATAATGCACCCAGTCGCCCGAGGAACCGTTCAGGAACTGGATCTGGATTCCTTTTGGCTCTCCATTTACTTCCAGTCATATATCTCCTCCATTTAGGATCCTTCCATATCGTTTAGTGACCACTTTCATCTGTTTATCTACAACATTATGTCTTTTATCAAACTATTTTAACATCTTATTAAACCCATTTAGCTTTTCTTCTCAAACAGGTTCCCATCCTCTCAGATGTTTAATCAAAGTGAACTGATGGAAAAAAACTGATGGAAAAATTAAGAGGTAGACGATGAGGAGGGTGAGCGAAACATTAAAAATAGGCGGAAGAATGAAGAAGACCGTGAGACTGATGATGATGAAGAAAGAGGCGGTTAAAGAGGAAGAGGCGGGGTGGAGAGGGCGGTTCACCAGTTCTGCAGCTGGTCCACGCAGGCGTTGGGCGGGCCACCGATGCAGGCGATCTGCTGACGCTGCTTCCACTCGGGCACCTCCTCGGAGATCAACTCTGTCAGCAGGGGCTGAGTGATCTTCAGCAGCTCGTTCAGCTGGCCCACAGCTTCCTAAAAAAAAAAAGAAAAAAAGAAAAAAAAGAAACCACACCCATGAGTCCATCGCATCATCACATCAAATGTCCTGCTATTGCATTTAAAACTCCTCAGAAAGAAACAGTTTATAACCTCAAAATAACTTTATTCTTACAGCCCAGTGACCCCAAAGGGATTATATGTTAGTCATGTTTCAGTGTTTCTCGTCACCTGACGCTTGGTTTTCAGGTCAAGGCACATCCTCTGGACTGTCATCTTCTCCCTCTCCAGCTCCTTCACCGTCATGCCGTTCATTTCATTCTCTGCAGAAGAAGGAGGAAAAAAAATCCACACAATTAAAACTCGGAAGCAACACAGATTAAATTTTAATACAAATTTTTAAAAGCATTTAATATATGTCAGCTTGAAAAAGGCCTTTCACTCTGTAAGGCCTAAAATTCTCTGTTTAAGAGAACTTAATCTTAATGCAGCCGCTCACGTTATTTTACCAAAGCGAGCTCGTTCGTTCAGATTTTTACAGATCAGAATAAACAGATCTGACCAATCAGATCGCTGCGTGACATCTTGATCTTCACTGTATCGCCAAAAGTATTTCCTCAGCCATCCAAATCACTGCAATCACATTTCGGGGTTTAGCTCTACAGCTGAGCCTGGACGAATTTTCTGATTTCCTCACCTCTGTTCTTCAGTGTGTTGACTTTGAAGTCGTACTCGTCCTGCAGGTCTTCTACGTTCTTAATGTTCTGATCCACCACCTGAAAAAGTCAAATTAACCGGGCCCGTTAGAGATTTTCCAGCCAAACTCGAGCTGCAACCTACGCGCCGCGTTTAGTTTTACCTGGACTATGTGCTTCATCTCCTTCACTTTGTTGTCCAGCTTCTGTTTCTCCACCACCATGGCCGACACCGCCCCATTGGTCTGATCCTACAGAAACAAAGGTCGCGCGCTTTAGCGTCACCGAAACAGAAACAGGTTTAGACTCTTCGGGATCTTGAAAAGTAAAACTGAATTCAAGTATTAAATTAGACGTAGAGGTTAAAGCGCTGCTAAACAACGAAATCAGAGCAAGATTACACCCACTCCAAGTGTGGGAACATATCTGCATCAGTCTAAATGTATGTGGTGTAGATGAACAGAAACCCATGCTGCTACCCTGCTACTTGTACATTTTTGGGTAAACTTTCAAGGCTTGTATAAGTGGCTGCTGAAAGATTTCCTTTTTACCTACATTTGGATCTCGTCAGGCCCTAAAACATCACTGTGGGATCGTTGAGGATATCCCAGGCAAGTATTTCCTTTTAAATTAAAAGTTATTTATCCCACAAGGGTTGCAGTTTTGTACATGACCAAAAAAAATAGGTATAAGGGGGTGTAATGAAGGAGATTCTTTCTGATTCTTTCCATCTTTTAGAGCTAGTAGAAAGTCGCTGTGTCATATTTTAATGTTCAGATTACAGATTGTGGCTGTGAAATAGAAAATCGCGTATAATGTGTAAGAGCATGAAGACATCTGACGGGGAGAAAAGAAAAAAAAAAAAAGGATGAAATTTTGGCCCAAACACTTTTTCTTTTCACTCTGAACATAAATAGCATGAAGATGAAATGTTTTTCGTAGCTTTATTTTATGTACTAGAGTTATAGTACATTAAAAAAGCTGATTGTGAGGTTGTTTCGGGTTGATTTTTCATTGTGAAGAATAATAACTCCGTGCGGTGTGCACATTTCCAGGTGGGCTATCATTCATAAAGCATGCAATCATGCATCGGCATGATTTTGGAGCATTCAAGCAGTCACTAAGTTGGAAAAGTAACACAAATCATATCATTTGTTCAGCTATTTTTGTATTGAAAGCATCTTTTCTCTTGCTTTAAGTGGCATCTGGTAGGATTTAGGATGGTCTACTAGCACCAGAAGCTGGTTGTAAACCACCTGTAAGCTGTTTGGATCCTGCGCACTCGTTTATAACTGAAGGTGTGTGAGGCTAACAGAAAATGTGGATTTAAAGCCAGAGTCTGACTAATGGAAGCATTTAGAACCTTTGGGCATTATTCTACTGTCATAGTTATGTTCTAACAACGAAACCAAGCTGCAGCTTTACCTCGATGCTCTTTGCAGTCTCCAGTATCTTCTGCTCCTCCTTCAGGTTTCTGGAGATGATCATGGCCATGTGGACGGGATCTTCCTGGAAGCGATCCTGGAGAGACAGCCGCTCGTATTTTTAGTTACACAAAGGAATTTAACCTGGCTCATACAGAAGTGTTTCATATACAGTGTCGGACCTGCAAGTTCCTCTTGATCTTGCGGATGTTGTGCTGCAGCAGGAAGTTGTTCTCCAGAGCGAAGCGGCTGTGTTGGTCGTCCAACTGAGTGAGGAGGTCGTGGAAACGAACGGTGGCCAGAGAGTCCTGCATGGCCACCGTGTCCCTGAGGAGACCACAGTAAGTCTTTGAGTAGCATGAACAGAAGACGCTCAGTTTGGGATTAACCTTGAAAGGATTACAAATTGGTTTTCAGCAAACCCTGTGCTTCAACAAAAACTTTATCCAAATATTGAGAAGTCCATGATTATCAGTCTCACTAGCTCTAACACTTTTGCTTTGGTCTGACCAAAATCTAGCGATGGAACAGTTAATGAACAGATGCTGAAATGATGACGAAGGACGGGTATTTCTGCACTTTTACAGCCAGGATTTTATGGGTTGTGAGGACTTTTTTTCACATGTGATTAACTCTGTGCAGCTAAACCGCAGATTTGGAAAACAAAACTCTCATAATGTGCAAAGATATTCTGTCCCTGCATCGTGGACACGACATCTTGAAGCTTTCCATATCCTTGGTGACCCAGGTGTTTTCCAGTACAGGATCATGGATCCACGTTCACGAGCGTGAGCTCGCTTCCGTTTGCTCTACGAACCCGACACAAGTCCACTTGCAGTTTTCTTTTACATCGGGACATCTGGCTCAACCTTTGCTTTGATTTGGTTTGCAATCTCTGATTTTCTTGTTTCAGTGTCATCTTTTTTTTGTATGGAGGAGACACGTCAGAGGAAAAAAATCAGGTAAATCAGTACAAGTGTTGTAAACTCTTTGTCCCAAGAAAAAAAAAAAAAAAAAAAAAAGGACACTGCCCTTTATTCGGTGCAGCGTCTCACTTCTTACCAGTCGAAGCTTTCGATCCACTTGCTCAGGTACTGCCGGATGTCCATGGGGAACGAGTCATCGTACAGCTGGTCCACCTGCTCCAGGTACTTGCTGTCCAGCATCTGAAGCTGGCACCACTGCGCCATCTTCTGGTGAACGAGAGCAGCTCTGTGAGGACGTTTTTGCACGATGTGCCATACGCAAAAGATGGGAGAGCCTAAAACCTGCATTCTTACTAATGACCGGCACCTGTGAGGTAGCCTCTTCCCCTGCTCAGTGGAGCAGCTCGTTTCCTCATGTACATATATGCATCTATGGTGTGTTCACATGAAATCTGGACAACACAAACTCCTGGTAACGGTTTTTAAAACATAAATATGCATTTTTAAAACTGATGTCTTGAATGTGAACTGGGTGGGAGGCTTTTCTACAGAGTTTCGGGCAAGATTATCTGCCATTTTAGTGTCACAGATAAGAGATGTTGAAGCGTTTTTTCTGTTATCCTGTTTCAGTGGCGGATGTTCACACGAAACATCGACCAGAGCTTCAAATAACGAGGTCGGTGTATGCGCGAGTAATCACTGTAGCCTCAGACTGCTCTAAATACTCAGTTTCAAGATTTTTTCCCCTACTCTTTGATCTTTATGATGTCATGGAGAGCGGATATCTCTAACATGTGCAACAAAAGTCTTGATAGTGAGGGGCAGCCAATCAGAGGAAAGTCATCTTAAAAGTGAAGGAGCTAAAACAGCTTATACAGAGGATGAACTGGAGACCAAATATGAGATAAATAAGGATTATTCTGATCTGGGAATCATGCAAAGCTACTCTAGCAAAGTCCAGGAGTAAAAATATGGAGCTGGAAATGAGCAGAGAAAGTCTGATTTTATATAATTTTTCACTGGCCTGTCGTCAAAGATTGAAGAAAACCCTAGCCGGGTTATTGAACGCCCACAAACGCAGATCATGTGTGTGAATTTACTGACATGTCTGTCACATTTTTGTCTGCAGTCTCCAGTTGTAGACACACAACAGTTAATAGAAACATACAGAATCTATTATCGTGGGGCTGTGAGATAAAAGTGGCAGAAATCTGAGACTTTTAAAAAACCCTTTAAAGGGAATTTATGCTCTCTGAGACTTCACTAGACGTGGATAACCAGTTGAAGTTTATATACAGTGCAGATGTGTATAATAATCCTGAATAAATAAAGGAAGCATTTATTAGTCATGTGTTCAGAGCTTGGTTTTCCAAGAAGTCATCTTAAACCCATAAATATATGAGGATAATTCAATAATTTGAAGGTCTAATTAAATTAAATCTTTGCAGATTTTGATTTCTGACTCTCCTTGCATCGCTGTGGACAGAAGACAAAGGTCAGGAAGCTCCGAAGCATTTCTCTCACTACAGCAAACCAGTTGCTTGTTTACAGTGTGAGAAATTGTGAAATGACAAGTGCTGACTTGAAGATTGTCATGGGCTGTCACCCGCCTCCTTCCTGGCTCAGTTCTGCTCGACTTAAGATCAGAAAGTAAAAGCAAATAAACATGTGTGTGTGTGTGTGTGATGATGATGCAAATTAACAGCAGCTGGATTTCATAGACACTGGAGCTCATAAACTGTAATTAGCTCCACAGATTAATTCCCACGTTGTAATACAGGATTGTTTGACAGCTAAAGAAGAGGCAAATTAACCTTTTTGTTGTTTACATTTTTTTTAAATCAAACTCAGTCTTATCTGTATTTATCTTGTTCTAAGTGGCGAAACCTAAATGTAGAAGGCGTCTATGGTCAGCTTAGGTTTCAGTTTCCCCAATAATGCTACTCCAGCATCAGTTTAAAAAAATATCATTAAGAGTCTTTAAACGTATGTGTAGCTAGACATATGACCTAAATAATTATAAACACATTATACTAACGTTTTATTCCACATTTATAAGACTTTTAAAGCCAATAATGTCATTTCACAGCCTTAATTTTTAGAGCATGATCCCTCTCTCTGGCTCCCCAGGTCACTTGAGGCAGCCTAATAGTCCTTTCTAGCTCTCCTCAACCAAACTCTAATCCGAAATGTGTCTTTTTAAGGATTTCAAACAGAGCCCCTTATTTTAACGCCTAACAAGAAAAGACTCAGTAGATTCTCTACATGTTGGTGCCTCACCTGAGAGTTCGGCATATAAAATAATTCATCTGGTCTTACACATCGAGTAAGATCCCCACTTTTACACTAGGTTGACGGGCAATTATTTACGTTTCTGACCCCTACTGGTAGGCGGTATGGACGTAAGCGTGTAAAAAGTTAAGATTTGATTTAAATAACAGCTACGGACGGATACACAACTATTAACACATAGCCACAGGAACGCTTATATCTCGTAAACTGCCATTAAGTGTTTCCAGGTGTCGTTTTATAAGCATTACCGACTGGCAACGTCAAGTTTAAGTGCTCTAGTAGCACGGTTTGCTGCGTAAATAAAGGGTCACAGAGGCGATTTATATAAAACAACGTCACCATTTGGACATGTAAGTCGTGTAACTTACCTTTATTGTAAAGGTAAAGTGTACAAGCTTCCACGGGAAGTAAGGCCTGTTTCCTAAAACGCTTGAGTCCCTAAATGTGCCAGAAACAAGCTACACAGCTCTCCTACCTTTTTTTCTACTCCTGTGGCGTAGCTTACGTTACGGAAACACTATCAGCCAATCACCGCACACCATTTATGACAAGCCCCCGCCCTTTACCACAAGACAGCCAATCACAAAGCGGGAAAAACGGCCGTTCTTGACAGTGACTATGCATGCCTGAAAGAAAAAAAACACAGGGTATTTTTTTTTATTTAAAGCTGCCCCTGTAAGCATAACATCAAGAGTCAAGATGTATTTTGTTTACACAGTCTAAGAGCGCGACACTGTACATAAAATGTATTTTTAATCTAGTTTAAAGCGACATGTCGCAGGTTTTCAAGGGGGGAGAAAGTCAGTAAAAAGAAGAGCCGAGAGTGACCACGTGTTTTCAGAGAAAGCGAAAGTGGCAAGGACACCTACAACTCTGAAACTGAAACTTAACTTAAAAGTTATTTTTGATCGTTGACATGTGAAAATGATTCAAAGTAAATAATACAAATAATTTATTTAATAAAGAATTCTGGAATAAGAAAATAATAACTGATTACAAAAAGACGCATTAAAAAAAAAAACTAAACTTTTTAAAAATAATAATTATTGTAGTCTAAATATCAAAAGTTGAGATCAGTGATACTGACACGTTAAACTATGATAAACTCCTATGTTTTTGTTCAAAAACAAAGATTTAATGGGGATAATAGAGAGCGTGTATTTTTACCTTTCAGATTTGTAGGGTAAGTTCTTATATTTTACAAAGTTGGAAACTTCCATGGAATACAAAAGTCTTGACACAGCCCACATTTCTTCCAAGAAGTCAGACTTTCCTGTAATATTCTCAGTGGTATTGAGCAGTATTTCCCCAGGCTTTTCAAAGACCTTTCAAAGTTTTTCTTTGGGCATTGGCTGCATTTTCACTTCACTTAATTCTTTCAGAGGAAAAAAAGAAGTGGTAGATGCATCTGGACCTTCAGCTGATCCAGCTACTGTTCGCTGAAGCCTCATCAGAAATGGCCTCAGTGGAAGGATGGCTGTTAGGAAGCCATTCTTAAGGAAGGGAAACAGGAAGAAAAGGCCTGGACTGATAATAAGCAGAAACAGGTGTGATGGAGTGATCAATCCAGATCTGAATGATTATGGTTTTAATCAGTGGGCAGAAAAGAGGTACAGTGAGTGTTTACAGTCATCTGTAAAACACAGCTCTGTCATGGTTTGGGGCTGCATTTCAGTCAATGGTGTTGACGATCTTGTCAAAACTGATGAATTATCAACACAGAAAAATACCACCAGATTTTGATCCAGCATGCAATTCCATCTGGAAAGCATCTGATTGGCATTTCATTTTTCTTCATGACAATGATCACAAACACACTGCCAATGCAGTAAAATCAGACCTGGATAGAAAAACACACAGTGTAACACTATCAGTCATGGATCGGCCTCCCCAGAGCCCGGACCTCAACATTATTGAAGCAGTGTGGGATCATGTTGACAGAGAACAGAACAAAAGGCAGAAACAGCCAAAGAAGAGCTTTGAATGTCCTTCAAGAAGCCTGAAGAACTATTCCTGAAGAAATTACAGATCTCAATAAATCAATCACCTGTTTCTCATTATCCTAGTAGAAATGAGGGTTGGTTCCTCGTGCTATGCTAGCAACCTTCTAAAATAGGGGTGGGGGGAACTCCAGGCCTCAAGGGCCTGCAGATTTTAGATGTGTCCTTGATCCAACACAGCTAATTTAAATGGCTGAATTACCTCCTCTATGTCTTGAAGTTCTCTGGAGACCTGGTAATGAACTGATCATTTGATTCAGGTGTGTTGACCCAGGGTGACATCTAAAACCTGCAGGCTGGCCCACCGGCCCTTGAGGCCTGGAGTTCCCCACCCCTGTTCTAGAGGCTGTTATGAAGTTGCTGAAAGCAATGCCTGTGATTATGGTGTTAGATTAGAGCCAGTCTCATTAACCACAACTGGATAATGTGAATTTTAGAAGTATTTTCTTAAGTTTTACAGCTTTAGTTTTACCAATAAAGACCTTCCACATGGCCATTTTGTTTGTTTTTTCACAATGTATACACTGTGTAATCACTGCATACTCTCCACTGTACACACGGATACACTTTTTCTGTAATTTCACAAGTGTATTTCTTACAATTAAAGAGTCGCTGGCAGTTTTCATGCATTTACTACAGGAGCATTTCTTTGGAAAAACTTTAACCTAATCTTGAAATAGCCCTTTGTTTTCTTATATTAAGATCCATCCATCCATCCATCTTCCTCCGCTTATCCGAGGCCGGGTCACGGGGGCAGCAGCCCAAGCAGAGAAACCCAGACCTCCCTCTCCCCAGCCACCTCCTGTAGCTCATCCGGGGGAACACCAAGGCGTTCCCAGGCCAGCCAAGAGATATAATTTCTCCAGCGTGTCCTGGGTCTGCCCCGGGGCCTCTTCCCGGTGGGACATACCCAGGAGGCGCCCAGGAGGCATCCTTGTCAGATGCCCGAACCACCTCAACTGGCTCCTTTCGATGTGGAGGAGCAGCGGCTCTACTCTGAGCCCCTCCCGGATGGCCGAACTTCTCACCCTATCTCTAAGGGAGAGTCCAGCCACCCTTCGGAGGAAGCCCATTTCTGCCGCTTGTATCCGCGATCTCGTTCTTTCGGTCACTACCCACAGCTCTTGACCATAGGTGAGGGTAGGGATGTAGATCGACCGGTAAATTGAGAGCTTCACTTTTACACT
>VOQK01014184.1:22891-39403 GCA_015052645.1 Benitochromis conjunctus
GTCATTTTAGCTATAACATCAAAGGAATTAGCCAACTAAACTATTCAGTGTTGCAGCAGAAATATATATTAATCAGTGTCATCAATGTAAAACATCAGTTCACCTTTGGATTTCCACCTATGAAAATGTGGGACTGCTGTCCTCGACTGTGCCAACAACAAATGTTCTGAACAAGCAAGGTGGAAAATGGGACAGGTGACACATCAAATAATTGCAGTCAGGCAACATCATGATCTAGAGTATATGTTTGCCTATAGCTGCTGGTGCGACTCTGGGTGGTTTTTGCTATTATACTAGTTAATTAGTTTAAATCTAAATTTCCAGTTAGATCCTAAATTTCCGATCCTAACCCTAGCCAGTCACGACTGATGACTGCCACTCCCTGAGCCTGGTTCCGCTGGAGGTTTCTTCCTGTTAAAGGGGAGTTTTTCCTTCCCACATTCGCCAAAATGCTTGCTCATAGCGTCTCATCTACTTGTTGGAGTTTTCACTGTATTATTGTAACATCTACCTTACAATATAAATCACTTCAAGGCAACTCTTGTTGTGATTTGTGGCTATATAAATAATAGCCTACCTTCTTCTGTAGATTATTGTTAGAGCACTTGATGGATACTGACACAGACTGAACACAGATAAGGGCACATTGGCTAGTCCCAACTTTCAAGTAGCAAATAATATCTCTAGACTTTGGGTTTCAGCATCTTACCAGTTACATTTTCTAGTGTTTCCTGTTGGCTTGCTACATGTAGATGGAAATCCTATACTAAGGGCTGGACATTCCCAAACTGACACCAAATCCCAAACCAGCGATGGCTCTCTAGTGATTTGGTGGATGTTAATCAGTTGAAGGAAAATGATGTAGTCACAGTCTAATGTTATGATCCTGCTAAAGCACTGGTTAAATATTTGTAGTTGTGTCCTATTGTAATAATACTGATGTTCTTTGATTGTCATCTTTCATTCCTGTTATGATACACTTGATTTATTATGTGCGTTATGTTCCTATCTACCCGTGTTTGGCATATTACATGACATTCATCGGTGCAGTGTATGATGCAGACATCCCAGATGTTTCACTCGTAGGGAGTCTGTGATCTCTGGCCTAACAGCAGAGTGACACAACAACACACAGATGGTTTCCTCTTTCTCTCATCACTGTGTTTAGATTGGAATTAGCTGCTGCTCTTCATCAATTATGCAGTGAGGCAGCTTCTGTCTCATCATTGCCGTGTTGATTCTTTTTTCTCTGAAACCAACTGCCAGGTGATGTGGTGGAGGATGTGTGTAGCACAGGTTTATTCAGAATGTTTAAAACTGATATTACATTACAGGTTCAACTACTAGGTTCTCTAAGTGAAACCGCAAAATTGCATATGCCCAGTGCAAATGCAGTTCATAGGCAGAGGTGGCAAAAGTACAGACATTCTGTACTCAAGCAGAAGACAGATACTTGTGTTAAAAAATACTTGAAGTACTAAGTAGTAAGTTTTTTTTACTCAAGTAAAAGTGAAAAAGTATCTTGTTGAAGGAAAATTTGTACTTTTATGCAAAGGTTACTGAACCTTGTACTATATTAATATAATAATAATATTAGTACATGAGAATAAAAATATCATTTCAATCTTAATTCTAATTCTAATGAATGTATAGTACAGCAGTGGCTGAACGTAGGGAAAACTCACACAAATTTCTATTGAGCGCTCCAGTAGATTTTCTTAGTGCACAGCCTGTGATCAGCTGACCTGCTCTTCCTTGTCTAGTCTAAGGAGCTCGGAAAGAAAAGCGTCTGGACTTCTTTAAGTCGCTTGAAGACGTTTCATCCAAGAAGCTTCTTCAGTTCTGAGGTCAAATGTTGGAGAGTCCCAGATTTAAGGCGTCTGGGAAGGGATCTCAAAACTGGATTATAGATGGCAGAAGTAATTGCTAATACTGAAATAACTAACTTTGATACGTACATTGGCCAGACTGATATTTATAATAACTGTTTAAAACTTCTGTATTGTTAAAACAGGAGCGTTAGGGAATCCTTGAAATTCCTTACAAAGACTGTTCAGCGTTTTGAACGGAAACTACCTTAGCTAAAGGAAGCGGCTGTCTGTCAGCAGTAGTGTGGTGTGAAGCTGTGTGTTGACTGGAGGATATTGATACTGTTGCAAATGAGTATGCAATCTGATCATTTTTAGTACTCATTATTTTGACAACCCTACTAACAGCTCTACTCACGCGTTCTCGTCTTATTCTTTTAGTCACCACCCACACCTCGTGGTCTTAGGTGATGGTAGATCAACCATTTAATTGATTCCACTGCCTTAAGGCTCAGTTCTTTTGTTATTCTTCAGCTCCACTCAGCTCATTCCCAAACTTCAGACTTGGGAGCTAATTCTGAGCCACTTTGTACTCAGGTGCAATCTGCTCTCGATTGAGTGGGACATTATTGGTTGATAAAGCCAGCAGGACCACCTTGTCTGGATAACCAGAGGAGTGATCTTCTCAACATGAAATTTTAAATTCTAAAAAGGAAAGGGAGCCACCATCAAATTCGAAGAGTGACTGATATTTTATTGATGATACAAATGCACCAAAGTCTCTATGAGGTAAAATAATGAAACAGAAAAAATATAGTAGTTTTACGGGAATATAGAAGATCTAATTTGCTGGTAAAATTAATATCTTAGAAAGGCTCAAATTGGAAAAGACCACAATGTAACATAATTTAATTCACTGGCTCTACCTATGTAACTAAATCCTAGTTAATGCACTGGTACTGTTGACTGAAAGGAGACTAAACACATCACCACTCTTTCTGGAAGAGAGAAGAGATATAACATTTTTCTCTGTGGGTTATACATCCGTCCCCAACCTTGATAATAATGAGTTTGATCCTCGTTATGAAAGCAGATGATTATGCATATGGAGGACTGTGAAATTAGCTTCTTTTGTTTGATTCTGGCATTTCTCTTTTAAAGTGTGAACTGGCTCGGTTATACGACAAAAAAAATCAAGCTAATCCTTACATCCCTCTCTGCCTGCCTCCACCCATTCCCTCTCTCCCTCTGTCTCTCTTGCTGGATTTCCTCTGTTTTTTTGTCTTGCTGTGGGGGAGACAAAGGGAACAAAAGAATGAGAAGAGACAGTAAGCTTCCCGTCCACTATAGTGGAGTGGTGGAGTGGAGCTCTCAATAGAATGCTGGGCAGACTGGATGGACTGGTGCTATGAGAACTAGGCCAGAGGACTGTTGATAGCACAGTCTAGAATCAGAACTGGATTAAATGAAGGATTACTAGAAAAAAAAAAAGAGTGTGAACAGAAACATATATATTGTTAAAAGGAGTAAAGCACAGTTTGTCTACCTTTTAATATTTGCACAAAAAAGAGAGTTTCAATTCAGCTGAAACAAAATAAACAGGAAACTGTATCCATAAAATGCACGTCTTCTTAGAATCATAGAATCATCATACTGGTTCGTGCCATTCAAACCAAATGGCCTTCTTCATGTGTCCTGATCAAACTGAATGACCAATATGTTTGTTTTATGCTAAGTTATTAGGGACTTCTGTGGCTGCCCCCAAATGTCCTTTCTGCAGCAGGAGTTGTGGCAGTGTTGTACTTTCCATATCCCAAGCATGCAAGGGTCTACTAGAGTCCAAGTAACATAAATATTGTCATCAGAGAGTTTTCATAAGGCTCTCTGGAGATATCTGTGTATCTCTGAAGAGACCAACTACAAATACGTTCTCCAAGTTGAATAAAAAGTAGTAGTATGTGTGTGTAGTGCCCACGGTTGTTCACAAGGATGATATTATTCTGTTTTTTTAATAAATACAGCTCATCGCTTTAGACTTGATATTTTAGTTATTTTACTTATAGAATCTTGCAAAGTATTATCAATCTGCATTTTTCAGAACCTGTCAATAGCTAACACCACAGTCTAAATCCTGCTTAACTCGTGATTTTCCACCGTGCAGAAAAAGAAGTCAACGGAGGAATCGTCAGATTGATGATAAAACAACGATACTCTACAGCCCTGAACTTAAAATGTCCAAGAACACAAATGTCTACTTTAATTGCATTGAACATTAAACAGTTTTTATGTTTAGTGATTTCACTATGAGTAAGCGTCATGTAGCTGACCTCCTGCATGCTCCATCCAGGCAGCAGCGTTGCCAAAACCAAACTGAGTATTTCCAGTAGCCAGAATGCATTTGTACTGTACGTGTAAGGACGGGAAACTCTGATCATGACCCCAGACATCGACTTCTTACTCGCTGGTTCAATTGCAGCAATTTGCTTTGTGTTTAGAAAGTCAAAAAGTGATGAGTCCTTACAAAGATCAGGAGACCTGGCATAATCTGTCGATCCATTTTCTTCCACTTATCCATTTGATAACTGGAATAACAATCTTAGCTAGAGCCTATCCAAGCTGATTAGATAAAAAGCGGTTTCACCATGGACAGGCTAATTAATAGTATTTCACCTCATAGTATCAATGCACTAAGGCTTTTCTGTTTGCCGTTTTCATGTTCTACCTGTGCGTTCGTGGATATTTTCTGGGTGCCCTGACTTTCTTTAGCAGTCCAAATTAAGCAAGTTAAGTTAAGAACTGGACAACTTTCGTCTCCCAAAAGTTCAGCAACTCGTGCCTTCAGTACTTAAATATCTACAGACTGTTGTTAAAAGAAGAGAGAAAACCACTGCTTTAGCCTGTCCACCACTAACAGTACTAGATGTTCCATGATAATGAGTATAACATGGAAACAGTGATACCGAAACCAGGATGAAAGTTTTTGCTTTGTGAGTGCTAATTAACTCAGAGCAGATGAAACCACTGAGGATGGAGGAAAAGGAAAGGAAATAAAACCAATCAATAAAAAAAGCATGCAGCTGTTCTCTGAATGTTAATCACCATCAATTTAATGAAAGCTAAACTTATGTTGTGATTTGGCTTCAACATTTTGCGGTCGCATTCATCATCCTGTTCTGTAAGTCCACAAACAACTGACTGTTTAACTTCATGAGCAAAATAGACAGATGCAGAAACTGTTGTATGACAGTGATTAGTTAGTTATCACTAAGCAAGTTTCAAAGGGTTTCTATTTCAGTGAATGGTTTTGCTTCGAGTGCACGTCCCCTCTCGATAGAACATGAAATCCAGACAGCAGCTTAACCACATCCAGTTATGCTACATCCACAAAAAAAGGAGCAATAAAGGAAAGAGGAAGGAAGGGAGGCTGTAAAGGAAGAGAGAAATACAAGTGGAGATGGAAACTTCTGTTATTATATTCTATAAAAGGAACACAAAACCATTCTAATTACATGATTATGCACACCGATCCAATTTGACCCATTCGAGCTTTAAACAACTGACTAACAGGAGGGGAAGAGGGCCGGGATAAAGTTTAGTAGTGATATGTTTACGGTAGATGGATGGCTATTGTGTCTGTGTATGTGCGCAAGAGGTAATTGTGCATGCCCTGTTGAGGTTTTCGTGACACAGGAAGTGGTGATGCAATGATATACAATCCCAGAGCTTTTTCGCACACTCACTGTCTCCCACTGTCTGTGTCTCCCACACTCTGATGTATTTGCCCCTCGGCCACAGCGCTGCTCCAAGTCCCACAATCATCTGAGAGCAGTGGTTACGCTCGTGGTCTTTCAGCTCTCTGGTTGAGACAAACACACACGCAACAACATATTTAGGGAGCGTGAAGCTGTGCAGGCTCGGGGAATTTTAATCTCCTTAAATACAAAAGTGATTTCAGAAGGGTCCACACATGTGTCGCTGACCCTGAAAGATAATCTCTGTTATTGGAAGAGTATTTCCATCTCAGCCTCACAGATTTTAAGTTTTAACTAAAGAAAAGCACCAATTGTGTAATCACTGGTGTTGTGTGTTTGTTTTCAAGAATGCACGTCTATTATGCTAAATCCCGATGCTATTTTTGAGTTGAATCCAGTAAATCCAGTGTAAAATTACTTTAGCTGATGGCTTCCATGAATTCAGGTTTTTTTATTCGTTATTTAGCTATAGACGCTGTTTAGCCGACCCATCCCCATTCCAGCGTTTCCTTTTATGTTGTGTCTGACTTAATCAATGTCATATCTATTGTCATTGATGCCTTCTGCGCTCGTTCCTGAGAGTCTGGGTCCTCCCACCTCCCTTTGACATGGAAGGGCAGACACATCCCAGCACAAACCGGGAAATATACAGCCCTACACCCCGAAAAAACAATCTTTTCTTCTTTTTTTTTTTTAAATAAAAGATGAAATCTCTGTGGCAGTTTCTTTGATCTTTTGTTCTGAGAAAGTCTTTATAGAGATTTATTATCCATATTGTTTTGATGCCAGCACAAGCTGTATTTTGAGGAAATTAGTATAAATGAAACAGTGGAATTTAAAATCAGTATAAAAATGATGAGTGCTAGTCCCACTCTTTTTCCAATATTTCTTTTCTTTCTTTGGTTTACAAATTTTCAGATGGCCATTAAGGTCCTTTGAACATGTTGTAAATAATGTTAAATTAGAAAATTATATGAAAATATAATATTGAAAGGATCTTACGTTTACAGGACCACCCAAAAGAAATTGACTGGTACTTGAATAAAAAAAGCAATTTAGACTACAATTCATGTTTACCCATATATTTGTATAGCATTTAATTCCATGCACTTTCAATCCATGGCAAAATTAGAATCACCAATCAAACCAGTGTGCATGTCTTTGGACTGCGGCAAGAAGCTGGAGTATCCAGAGAGAAGCAACACAGGCATGCTGAAAACATGTAAATGCCACAGAACGGCCTCGAGCCCAAACCCAAAGCCTTCATGCTGTAATCTGAATATTCAGTGCCACTATCCTACAGAGACAGTCTTCATTTAATCTGGAAGCTACTGATCATACCTCATACCTCACAGCAGCATACAGTGTGTGTCCTGCATTTTAAAAAGCTGAAAGCAGTCGCACACATCCTTACTCAGTCTTCAGTAACTTACCACCAAATTTTTACTGGGTGGAAATTGCACAAATATGCTAATAAAGTGCAGGATTCCCCTTGTGTGTATGTACGAGTGTGTATGCGCGGAGGAGGGCATCGCTTTGCGTTATCTTCCAGCCACACTACTTAAGCTCCTGCAAAGGGAGGGTGCAGGGTTACTGTGTGTGTCTGTGTGTGTGCATGTGTGTGTTGGATGGTAGAGGGAGTAGCTTTCAGTACCAAGGGGAAATGGTACTGTGATTTCAGACCAAATTAAGCCACATCAAACAGGCCAGATCAAAGAGTATACAGGCCTTACTGTCTGTGCCAGGCTGACATCACGACAGGATACCCCACCCCCCAGAAACGCACAACAACACCCACTTCCTCCTTCTTTCCTCCACTTTCATTTTTTCATTTTTCCCTGCATTTCCTTGAGTTTCTATTTTACATTGGCAGATTTCTCATATTTCACTGTTCCTGTAAGGACATTTTTGACCTCATGCTGATATAAATACACCCGCCAACCCCCCACACGCACAATTTGCAAGCATTTAACAGGGTTATAGGTTAACCTGGATCAAGTATAATGCAATATGTACTGGGGGTATGTGATAGAGGAGTCATCGAGCCTTAAAAAGTGCTAGGAGGATGGGGGAGTAGCATCCATTAGAGACACCGTTTCAGCTTTGGATTGTGTTAACGATCTTGGCTGTTCTAGTCAGACCCTTTGATGCTGCCTGATGCCCGTGGCTGTCAAGTCCTCTCGATATGTGTCTGCGTGTGTGCATGTGTGTGTGAGTGTGTGTTGGATAGATGGATTAGATGGCTGCATGAGGAGGAGAGGGGGTTGATGATGAAGGACGGGGTGAAGCTGGGGTGAAAAAGGGATTGGGGGAATGAGTGGAGTGGGGGATGCAGAGTACCAATGGAGGAGAGAATGGAATTGGAGACCATGTGTGTGTGTGTGTGTGCGTGTGTGTGCGCGTGTGTTTGTGTCACACACACACACACAGAAATATGTTTAAGCAAAATGCATCTCAAAGTCTGAAAAGTAAAACTTGTTTTTATCCTTCAAAAGCAACTCTTCATGTAAGAATTACAACATCATTATGTTCCCTCTTCTTATACCTTTTTTCTGCTGGCAGTCATTTTAACATGTGTATTCAGGTTTGGTAACACATATATGCAAACTAAACTTTGACCATTAAATACATTTTTCAGTTTTAATGTGGATCCCCTTCTTTGTGTTGTCAGTGCTCCTATCCTGTGTGGGAGGACTTCAGCGCCAAGGCCACCAAGCTGCATTCCCAACTCCGGTATGCTCCGCTGCACAACACACCACTGCACAACACACCACTGCACAACACACCACTGCACAGTCGACAGCTTTGGAATTATGAAAATATTTAGAGAATATTTAATGCCAGTTTCAAAAGAAGACAGATTAAAGTAGAGAGAATTTATTATTATTATGTTTTTTTATCTTTAACATTTAGGCATAGACTAAATATGAGAAATGCAGTCGCTTCCAAATCTGAAAAGTGGACCCAGTATAGGAGGACATTAAACCTGTGCTCTTTAGACAGTTAATATGAGGGTGGATAACTGGGTGCTTCGACTCCATCATACAGTTTCTGTAGAACCCTTACTGTACCTGAGGCAGTCACATGTTACATATAACTGGTTTGAGCCCACTCTGAGCTTTCTCGTAGGAGAAACTGTGGAAAGGTATATGAGCGCACACATCACAGACGTGACTTTTCCACTTGTTTGTGTTTGCAGCGCTGTGTTTCCTCCAAGATATTCACATTCTGTTCTTTCAGACATGCCAACTGTCGCACCCAAAATTGAGATGAATCAAAAATCTGTAAACAGATATTTGTATTGTTGAGAGACCTTAGAGAAGTCTTGTACCCGTATCACTCGATTCCAAGCCTCACCTAAAATGAGTCGAGGAAGTAAAGGCTTTAAAACTGACACACCAGCAGGTAATGTCGGCATAGCTCTGTCCATGTCCAGTCTATGTGTAAATTCTATAATATCAACATGTGAAATCATGAAATCAGGCTGAAGTTTTGTCGAAATGCTTTTTCCTGTCTGCAGAACCACTGTTTTGGCTGCTGTGGCCTTCCTTGATGCCTTTCAGAAGGTAGCAGACATGGCTACCAACACCAGAGGTAGGATAACAACGTGTGTCTGTGGGTTTGCAAGAAAGAAACAGCGACTTGCTCAGACAGCTGTGAGCTCTGTGTTCTTCTGTTGTTGCTTTTCTGAAATGCCCACCACGTGGCAGAACTATCAAGACTATTATTACGTTGTTGAGGTATTACCAACCAGCCTTCTAAAAAGTCATCTTACTCATGAAAGTGTTTCCAGTGTCCTCGAGGTAAACGTTGTCCCAAACTTCAAAACTGCTGTTTACACAGACAGAAACATGATGGAAGTATCTCAGAGGGGTCAACCAAATCGATTTTTGTAGCAGGATGCATTTCATTAGGCATCCCGATGCGATGGGAAACACCTTTAAACACTGAAACGACAAAAAATAAGTGCATCTCAATTTTATTGCTGACGAAGAAAAAAACCGGAAAAATGAAAAGCATTGATTATTATTTTTATTCTATAGTCTTTTTGAGACACACAAAAAATTGTCCTTAATTCTTTCTTGTACTTTAAGAATGTTTGAGTTATTGAGAAAGTTCTCACAGAAGTAATGTTATAATAATATTCTTTCAGTATTTTCACGGTGGTCATGGTGAATACACATAAAAGTGAGCATCAAGCATCAGTCAACCAACACGTTATTGCTGATTGGTAAGTGAGTAATGTGTGAGTAATGCCAAATGCAGGGTGCAGAAAAACAGACCAAAATGACTAAAAGTCCTATCTATAAATGAAAGTGATGAGTGGTTTTTTGCGTCAAATGAATCAAATCGGTCATGTAATAGGTGTGAAATCTTCATAATTCACGAATAACACAACGGTTTGCTCAGTGTGAGGCCAGAACTATAGCCTCAGACTGTTTTTATGCCCAGTGATTCTGGAAGGTGTAGCTCAAAAGTTTTATATCCATAAAAACCTTTATTTTAGTGTGAGAAATGCTTGTAAGGCTCACTGGGTGATCGTTGCTGATAGAGGCGCATAAAGTTCTCAATTCATGTAGCAAATAAACAGCTTGAGTTGTGATTTGTGTGCCGTGTGACTACTGTGCTTTTTACTGACGGATGTCTGAAGACGCTCTCAGCTATTTCTGTTTTTCTTTTTATTATCTGTCAAACTTTGTGTAAATACTTGGTTCACATTATAATTGTCATTTTTTGCACACGCATTATACACAGCCAGTAAAACCTGTGGGTAATGTTCCAAACAAGTTTAAACAGCTGTTTGGTTGCTTTCTAGCAAATTGATTCACATCTTAAATCCCTAAAATGCCCATCATTAATATTGTTGCATGATTCCTACTTCCAAGTTTTTTTTCTTCCTTTTTTGTTTGTAGACTTATGGCCTATGGATTGTTTTTTATATGTTTGGGTTGACACTCTTGACATACTTGATATTCAGTGCGTAGGCTTAAAGCTTGGCACAAGTTTTAAGAGAGTGTGGGATGAAAGCTAAGAAGGTCAGACAAACACTCACCGCCCACCGACGGCCACGTGAATAGTATGGTACCACTGAGGAAAGTGAGGAAGACGACCGAGACCATAATACGGGGAATTTCTCCATCCTGTTGGAGCTTATTAGGTGCAGCTGCCAGACAGTGTATGTGGTGATGATGTGTGTCTGCAGCCCCAGGTGGGCTCCTATAGCAGAGGATACAGGAAGATCATGCTGCTTTTACAGGCCAGACAGGAAGTCACCATGCTTTGTCAGCTCATTATACATGCCACACACACACACACACACACACACCCACACACACACACAAATATAACATAAATGGTACTATCACAAAGATCTAGACTGTTCATCAGAGGCTCTTTGTACTTTCTATACTGATGAGTCATTCCTGTTAGAGTCCATTTGTCAGATTGCGATACAGATGCGTCTCTTTCTCACTGTGTGATGTTCTATAATAGATTTGTTAAATGGATGCAGGCAGGAGACGGCACCAATAATGATGCTCTCTGTCTTCCTGCCACTTGCTATATCAATGTGCTACTTATTACAGTGTGTATGAATCAAGCCCAAAGGGTACTGATGATCCTGTGCTCTGCTCTAGTACTGACAGTCTCATTTGCAAGGCTGGATTGGGAATGTTTTCATTACGGCTGTCAAACTAATTTTAAGTGAACTGAAACGCTGCAAAATGTTCTGCTGGGTACAAGTGAAAAAAAAAAAAACTGCCTCTCGTTATTTATGGACTATTTCTCAAAGTCTTGACAGCTAATGATTCGTGGTATCATTCACCGTCTTGTGAAACTTGTCGTGAACTATTTTAGTTCTTAGAAACAGAAGAAAGAAAAGCCTTATGTGGCAGTTCATTTCAAAAACAAGTTGAAAGTTTCACGCAACAGCGTGGAGGACTCGCTACACAGACCAGCACGATGTGGCTGTTACATTTACCGTTTAATGAAGCCTCCAGTTGAGGTCTTGTGAGATGTCAAACCAGCAACTCTCAAGGTCTCCTGTTCAGATTTATATCAGGGTTTCCTCGTTTTCTTTCTATTCAGATCAAATTTAGTTTGGATTTTTCTGTGACTGGAGTTGTACACACAGTTGATCATCGGCCAGTTCTGCCTGTAGTTGAAGGCTGACGTTTCAGAGACTCAACTGGCTTCTTTAATTAACAGAAGAGGTTTCTGCTGAGTCAGCATGATTTAAAACGTTTTCTAATGATGAATTAGCCTTTAAATATTCCATTAGGGAACACGTTGTGCCACTGAAACACACAAATCATTTTTCTAGGCTGTCCCTTATAAAAAAATTATGATTAATGATGAATTTATTCCCATCTTTCTTCCAAAAACAGGGACCCCAAACCTTTCACTGCTGCTGTACATGCCTCTCAGGGAAGGATCCCCAACTTATCTAACTAATGAAGCTGACATGTATTTTCAACAGCATCTTATTATTCGTACTGACATGATATTTGCTGTATGTTTCTCTCAAGATTAACCCCTTACAGACAGCTCATTTCTAGAGTTATTAGAGGATATTTTTATATACTTTATATTTAACTTTACATTTTTTATGTTGCAAATCAAGGTCGGTCAAGGTCATACAACTGACCAAAATCACAGCCTTTCACTATTTGGTTGAATTTCTTTAGGGTACTGCTGGTTGGTAAAATGCAATGAGTTCACTCTCTGTGATTTAGGCTGATTACAAAAGTGTCCACAATCGTTTGGATTTCGTGTGTATGGCTAATGTTAGCATGCTAACACTACGTTAATAAGATGAGCATGGGATAGCTAGTAAATATCTGTGTGCTACAGCGTCTGCTGGCACTAGTGTCTAGCTGAAAACCTCTGTGAGTGAATTGCATGTCTGGACACAGTCTGCTGTTAATACCTGATAAAAGTAAACTAAAAACGATGTTTTGTGTCTCAATTTCCTTTCTTATTAGGGGTCAAATGAGGATTTGGAGAGGCAGACTAGCACAAAAATGTGGGCATCTGTAAATGCTAACAGGGTGGCTTTAAAACAAAGCCACGCTCTATTTGCATCCCATAATGTGTAAGTAAACAGTGGGAAAAGTCACAAACGCCAGTTAATGAATTTTTCAGTCTAGATCTATGTTTTCTGCTCGGTTCATCTAAATTCATTATTTTCTTTTAACAAAGTTAAAAATGGTCACATGTAGAAAAGAGAAATAGTTTTTCTTAGGTTTTGTGTGTGTGTGTGTGTGTGTGTGTGTGTGTGTGTGTGTGTGTGTGTGTGTGTAAGAGGGACATTTAACAAGTGGGTAAAATCCAGCAGTAGGAAGTGAACAATTATTTGTGAATTCCCTGGTGTGGGGTGAATGGGAGTGCACTTTCAGATGTGCTCTCCACCTCTGTCTTATTGCCCAAACGTTCACTTTCCCCAGCCCCCCCTCGGGGCGTGAGTGTGTTTGTGTGTGTGTTTACACAAAGAAATTAATTGGAAGCTTTCGAAGCAAAACCTATTTCTTTTGTTGTTTTGGCTTTTGTTTAAGTTATCACAGCGGGTTTTTGTAGTTTTTGTGTCTTTTCTAAGTTCACTGGCAACATGACCCAAATGTGATCAAACACAAATGCAGAGCTCACAGTTTTAATGCTGGAAAATACATAACGATATTTTTCAGATGATGGAAATTATCCATAGTAACAGTTTCTATTGTCAATAAAATATGTATAAAATTGTTGATGTGCAGATTCACACCCATTTGTTTGAATTCTTTTACTGATAATGTCTACCCACCTCTGTCACCGTCCTCTTCTTCTTCAGTCATATAAAGATGCAAATATAGCGATGACATTTAATGTTTCTTTGTTTTTGCAGTATGAGAATTTGATGACTTGTAGAATATTTGCATTATCCATCCATCCATCCATTCGCTTCCGCTTATCCTTTTCAGGGCTGTGGGGGCGCTGGAGCCTATCCCAGCTGTCTTGGGGTGAGAGGCGGGGTACACCCTGGACAGGTCGCCAGTCTGTCGCAGGGCTAACACACATACACAGACAACCATTCACACTCACAGTCACTCCCACATTCACACCTATGGGCAATTTAGAGTTTCCAATTAACCTATCCCCACTAAGTGCATGTCTTTGGACTGTGGGAGGAAGCCGTATTTGTTTAACCTGGTGTTGTTGAAGAGATCTGGGCTGTGGCTGGAATATTCTATTCATATCATCTGTGGCAAACTTAATATTTCGTTCAATGGCTTTCATTATAGCCATTACAGCCACGTGGCTGTAAATGAGACAGGATGTCATGATAATCGTGAGTCCCAAAAAAGCCTTTTGTGACTTGTCATTATATATGAGATTTGTTGTTTTACTCATGTGTTTTATTCATGCAATATTGATGATGATGGTGATGATGTTAATGACGCTGAGGCATCTCTATCCACACACCCCCCTCCCTCATATCTGTCCTCTCTCTCCAATAACAGCAGTAAAACCTGGGTCAGTCCCAGGACTCTCACTATCCATATTTGGCACAGTGTGCAGCAATAAAGTGCCCCTGTGTGTACTTGTATTTGTGTGTGTAGGTGTGTGTGTGTGTGTGTGTGTGTGTGTCAGAGAGAAAAAGAGAAGCGGAGACGATCTGATGGTACAGAATGGCTGGTGGCTTTATTGCCAGGCTCCCTGCCTGCACCCAGATACATAATGAATATCATAAATCTTTTTAATGCACACCAACACTTATGTGCACACAATCATGCGTATGCCAAGAGCCAAATTTCTCTGTTGTTCTTCCGACTTGTACAGTTGCAGTTGGTGGATAAATGAAGGGATTGTGATTGAGAATGTGTATGATTGGATTTAGAAATGCAATATGCCCACAGAATGCACAACGTTTTGCATTCTGTATGTAGAATATGAACAACAGTGTGTGCAAACAGCAATTTTCACAATGCTTTTAGTGAGCAGTAGCATGTGTCCTACCTCCTGCATATCCATTCAGCACACTCAGATGACACCTTTGCCTAAACCACACAGAATGATTCCATTTTTAATTTACTTCTTACTTTATGCCCCGTGTGAGAAAGGACACCTTCAAACAACATCATGATATAATCAGTTTGTGTTCTGGGAACATCAAAAGATCTAAATACGCTTATGGTTCTCCTGAAGTTTGAAAGATCGTGCACTTTGATGTCTATTATATCAATGTTCAGTGACTGAAGCCATCAGAGAAACTAAAGCACTGCAAACTGGATGGAAACAGAAGACTTTGGTTGCATGTGTTGGCTCTCAGTTGATGTAAAACATCATCCAGTGTGGATGGGATGCATACAGTGGCGTTGCACTGTCACTTTATGGTTTCATGATTTTCTAAAATAGAAGAGAAGGGAGAGTTTTCCTACTAAACAAGAAATAAGCAGTAACAAAACTCAGGTTTATCACAACTGCAGATGTTGGAGAGGAGAGAAAACACACTGGAAACCTAATTTCTAATGTGTTTATCTTTGTCAGTAAATCCAGAGGAAGTGAGCTGGAGGTCAGGAAGTAATGAAGTTTATGGGAAATGTGGTCTTGATTTTCAGAAAGACTACCACTGTATACCAACAATGTGACACGGAGGCTGCCAATTATCCTGGCTGTGGTCTTATGTGTTTACAGTAACTTTAACAAGGTAAGGTTTTTAATTGGAGCAGGGTTTATTGGTGTTTAAAAAGTGCTACACGCAGCACATTTAAACGGGGACAAAAAGAAGAAGAATGCATGTGCTGCAAATAAAGAATCTCAGATTCGAAGCACAGTGATGCAGTGTGAAGAAATGGTAGATAATTGGTTAGTGAAATGATAGAAACAGTAAAGGACTGTTCTGACCTCAGAGCAATGGAGTTATTGCTGCATGAAAACACAGAGAGGTCCATGCTCGAGAGAGTCGAGTGTAGAAAGCAGTAAAGGCAGAGAATGGACAGAGGGCTGGAGAAATGTGAGGCCGTCTTCAGTGACAGACTTGTGCTGTCATTGTAAATACGAACAAGTTCAGCTGAGACAGTGGCGCTATGCTTTTCCTCAGCACTGGTTTTATGTACGTGTGCATCACGTGCTGTGCACAGGCCACAAAGTGCCGGAGTGGCACCAAAACAATATCAAAGCCTGCTGGTGGTCCAACACCGTTTCCACGACGCTGTCTATCTATTCAGCGGTGCTCGTTTGTGGAGTAGGGTGCTGGAGATGGGCAGGTAGCCATCATATCATATTATTTCATTAAGCACCAAGGCAGCTAGAACTGGCTCTGGCTGTATCTCCACAACCATTCAAACCAAGTAACCATTCAAACATGGACTACATTTAATCAGAACATAATCATTAAACATGAACTATACAAAGGATATCTTAACAATAATTTACATGCAGATGCAATGTTACCACAGTAATTCTTTCTCCAGTTTTACTTCACTTATATGGAGTCACTTTGTCTATTGCTTTAAGTTGACTATTTATATTTTTCTGTTCTTTACTCTCCTGATGGGATTTACTGAGCTCACCGTCTGAGAGTAATACATGTGTGAGGGGGTGGAGATTCATATGTAAGAAATAGGCCTACTGAGACATTTTATTGCAGAAGAGCTATGAGTGAAAAACTATGTGCTGCATAATAAAGGAACAGTGTTTATGTCTCTGTGTGTGTGTGTGTGTGTGTGTGCGTGTGTGTGTGTGTGTGTGTGTGTGTGTGTGCGTGTGTGTGTGTGTGTGTGTGGTGGTTGTGATGGTTTCATTGTGGGGCTTAATATTTTTTATTAATCTCTTTGTAAAAGTATTCAGCACATTCTCGTTATCTAGCTGGCGCGGGGGGGGGAGTGTAACCTGCAGATGTGGGGCCACTTAAGTTAATTCAGCTACTCAACGCGCACACGCAACTCAGCAAGAGCGGTTTCCCTTATTCAGCTTGG